>JAGDQP010004657.1:4980-83491 GCA_022664845.1 Lepisma saccharinum | reverse complement strand
ATGAAGGAAATGACCTGCCTTTCACCCGTCAAATCTGATAGGTCAATAGAAAACGTAGAATTAAATCAATCTTTTGACAGTACTGAAGTATCAGTAAAGGAAATTTTTGAAAAGGTATCAGAAATTAACACATTAGAGGGTAAAGATAGGATTAAATTATTTCAGTTGTTGGTTAAATATAAAAAAGTGTTCAATGAAAGACCAGGATGTCATAAAAGTTTTGAGTATGACATTCAAGTAAAAGGTGACGTGCAAATTAATTCAAAGCAGTATCCAATTCCTTATAATAAAAGAGAAGAAGTAAAAGAGGAGTTAATAAAATGGGAGAAATGGGATATCATAGAAAAAACAAGTAGTCCTTTCAATAATACTTTACATGTAGTCTCAAAATCTGATGGTACAGTTCGTCCGGTTTTGGATTTGCGTGGCTTGAATAAGTATGTCATTTGCCCAAAAACTCAGGTAGACGATATAACCGAAATCTTAAGAAGTTATACCGGAAGTAAATTTTTTAGTAAGCTTGATCTGTCTTTAGCATATTTCCAGGTATTGCTATCTAAAAGGAGTCGCGAATACACAGCTTTTCGATTTGGACATCAACAATTCAGATTCAAGAGACTACCATTTGGATTAGTGAGCTCAGTAGCTATTTTTATTACAATGATGAATTCAATGTTTGGCCTTGAAACAGATAAATGGTTGAAAATTTATGTTGATGATTTGTGCTGCCATACGGTAACTTTTGAAGAGCATTTGCAAAAATTAGAATATATATTAGAAACTTTGCAAAAAAATGGTTTGACATTAAAATTGCGAAAATGTAAGCTTGCCTTGTCAGAAGTAACGTTTTTGGGACATAAAATTAATGGAGAAAACATAACTATTGATCCTAAGAAAAACGAAGCTATCAGTAATTATCCTCGTCCGCAGAATAAAAGACAATTACAGCGGTGGCTAGGAATTTGTAACTGGCATAATAAATTTATTGACCAATATGCTACAATTATGTCACCTCTATATATATTACTGAAAAAGGGAGTGAAATGGCAATGGAATTCTGAACAAGAGAATGCTTTTCTCATAATGAAAAAGAAACTCGCTAACTTATCAGCATTAGTACAACCAGATTTTAATAAACAATTTTATATAGTAGTAGACGCGTCATCAATAGGTATTGGAGGATATATTGGACAGGGTTTGGTGCAAGATGAGGAAATTCTACAGTATGCTAGTAGAATACTTAAAGATGTGGAAAGAAAGTATTCGGTTACAGAGAAAGAATGTTTGGCCATTGTTTATATGATAGATAAATTTGCTTCATTTTTAAAGGGAAGACACTTCTTAATTTATACAGACCACAAGTGCCTGAGTTGGTTAAATGAAGAAAAACAATGGAATGATCGTATTTTCCGCTGGGCTTTGAAAATACAACAATTTAATTTTGAGGTTATACATGTACCAGGAAGACATAATCTGATAGCGGATGCATTAAGTAGAGCGCCGGGTAATTTAATACCAAAAACCAACTATGTGGGAATGGTGAATAGAGCTTTGACAGATTTAGACTTCAATTATGATAAAGATATAGAACTCCAGCAAATCATACAGAGCTTATTATCAAACAAGAAAAGGACAAAGACGTATTGCAAATATAAATGGGAAAATAATATATTACAAATAAGACCAGGTCAAGCTAAATTATGGAAAATCATGGTTCCAAATTATAAAATCGAGGAGATCTTGAAAAGGTTTCATGACAGAATGGGCCATTTTGGTATCAAGAGAACACTTAAAACTATCCAGAAAAATTTATATTGGAAAAACATGAAAAAACAAGTTAGAGATTATGTAAACAATTGTGAAGTATGTCAAGAAACAAAACCAGACTTGAGAGGAATACGTCATACAAACTTATCTGTTTGTGCTAAGCAACCGTTGGATTTAATTTCAATAGATATCATTGGGAAATTACCTCGCTCAGGAGGTAATGCATATATTTTATCGATTGTAGATGTAGCAACTAAATTTGTAATGATGTACGCTTTGAAGCAAGCCACAACAACTGAAATAATTAATAAGTTAAAGGAATTTTTCAAGCATTATGGCATACCACATAAAATTCTGACAGACAATGGTTCAGTATTTTTGTCAAACAAATGGCAAGATTACCTACAGAGTAATAATATAAGGCATATACTTACAACAACTTATCATCCGCAAAGTAACCCAATCGAACGTTATAATCGAGAAATTGGACGTATACTTCGAGTATATTGTCAACAGGAACATGATCAATGGAGTCAATATTTAACTAAAATTGTATCATGCATGAATAACACTGTTTCGGAATATTTAAATGCAACGCCTCAAGAAGCGTTTCTAAATTTACCTTGCCACGACTTTGTAAGTCGTATTTTAACATACTTAGATGATACTAAGTTACCAAATGAAAAAATTAGAGAAAAGGTATTACAACGACAAATAAAAGATCGAAAACAAGAACATGGAAAAGATGAGATTGCAATTAATACCTTAGTCTATAGGAAATTACGGAAATTAAGTTCGGCAGCTGACAAACAAATTTCTAAACTCTTCAATTTATATGAAGGACCTTATATTGTAATTGACATTTATCATAATGTAGCCACTATAGTTTCATTAGCAAATTATCAACAACGCAAGGAAAATGTAGAAAATCTAAAAGTATTTAGATGCAGTTATGAAAAACAGAAATTACTAACAGAAAAATTTCAAAAGGACATGAGAAAGGACTTTCCTGACCAACAGTCAATATGTAATGCATTATACTGTACGGAAAATTCAGAGAATGATGTATTAACGTTAATGGAGATTGAAGTTACTATCGCAGGATTAAAACTAAAGGCTCTGTTAGATACAGGAGCTTCGTGTTCCTTATTGGATTACAATATATACCTAACCATGAAAGAAAAACATTCATCAATTAGACTGGATAGAATTATAAATGAATATCATAAAATACAAACAGTAGATGGCAAAACAACTAGATCAAAAGGAGTATTGTTAGCAAATGTATGGTTGCATCAAAATTATTATATTAATGTAGAATTACATATCATCAAAAATTGTCCATATCAAGTTATTTTGGGAGAAAACTTCTTAAAAAACTTTTCAGAAATCATGTTTAATTTTAAAGATAAGCAAGTTTCGTTGACTAATGACCAGATACAAGTGATATATGGATTCACGAAGGATGTGAAAACATGTGAAACAATTATGAATCAATCACAATATAATGTAACTAAATGAAAAGAAGATCAAATGACTATTGAAAATAATTTGAGAAAATTAATTTGTAAAAGTAATTAAGGTTGTTGTTCATAGTTCAAATATGAAAATAATTTTATTGTCAAACTTTTAAAATATTTAATGAAAAGTTAATTTAGTGTGCTTCAATTTCAAAAGTTGAAAAAGTTTTGATGTATGAAAGTGAAAAAAAAATAATTTTAATGAAATGTGAAAGGTTATAAGTTCTCAAATGAAATTAAAATTATTATTTTTTTTACAGCGAGAGGGGAGGCTTTATGTAATGACCTGCCTATAACTATTAATGTGATAGGACAGGTTTCGGGAGATGCTCGCTAGATGGCTGCACCTGAACCGCTGTTAAAGCGAAGTGGGCAACTTTTTATGTTATTGTTTACTTGCATATTTTGTTTGGAATTTATTAGCACATAATTATAAATCGGTAATCAGTAAGTAAGAATTAAAGAGAAGATAATTCTATTGTTGATTATTAAGAATGCAATGTATTAAGTACACCAGATTGTTTTATGAGATGGTTATGTAAGTAATCAATGGAAGGTAATTGATGCAGAGGTAATTGTATTATATTTTAACCCTCTATTAAATAAACTATTTTGTTGTGATCAATCGTCGTCTTTCTTATAGTTGGACGTAGTGGAGGGATTGTTCATGTCGCCCAGGCTGTTGCAAAGCGCCGCAGCGATTGTGGATATTCTCTCTTTAAGAATAGTTGTGTCACCACTACTGTGTAGCTTTGGGGCACTCTTTAGGTATAGCCTGTATCAAGAGAACGAGCTGCAAACCCTATGCGATCCTGAGAATAATAATAATTGATGTAAGTGAGTTCCAAGAGTTTACGACCGCACAGCCGCAACATTTCATGTATAATTGCTGTTGTGGTTAAAAGTAACGTTAAAGACGTACTTAGGAAGACGTGACAGAGGGACCTCTTACAAGCTTGTTTTCACCCGAATTTTAATTTCCTTTCAGACCTTTAGGCAACTTTGTCTCGGGTCTAATTGTTGATGATGAGATGAAGAAAGTGAGTGGAAAAGGGAAAACCCCGAGAAAAACCATCCAGAAGACGAAGATCATATTGCACGAGTCAGGATCGAACGAGGGACTCCACACACCATAGGTGAGCGCTCTCCCACTAAGCCACCGCAGTCCTACCACTAACATTGTCGTAATAGACTCATTTTTTTATTTATGACTTTCCCTCCACCCATAGTATGTAATCGGGACGCGGTGGGTCAACGGTTACAGCGCTCACTTCTGGCGCTTCGGGTCGTCGGTTTAAACCCTGCTAGTGCCATGTGGATATTGTGGTGGACAAACACAATGTGCGTGGGTTTTCTCCGGGTTTTCCCGTTTCCTCCCACTTTATTCATTCCACCAATCATCCCATCATCATCCATCCGGTCTGATCCAAAGTTGTCTAAAGACCTTAAAAATTAAATTTAAAATTTATGAGAGAAAATAATATCTCCATGGAGGAATTACTGCACGGAAGAAATACTATTGTCCAATAGTTGTCAGGTACGTATTAATCTCCATAGAACCGGATTTTGCTGGAAAAAATATTTCTGGGTTCAGGCATTATTATTATTATTATTATTATTATTAATTTACATTTTCTGGAAATTAGGGACAAGAACTACCGGGGAAGCAAGTGTTATTTCGGGGACTGTCCTCGAAATCGGAGACGAATGGTTATCTTACTTCAGGCAACTTTGCCTCAGGCCGAATGGATGATTGGTGGATTGAAAAAAAGTGGAAGGAAACGGGAGAACTCAAAGAACAGCCACGCACACGGTGTTTATTCACCACAAAGCCCACCTGCCACGACCAGGGATCGAACCGATGACGATCCCAAGCACCAAGTTCTACCACTGATCCAGCGTGGCCCGAATTTATGTCTTAATTTATAAAATGTCCTTTTTTGTTTCAGAAGTCTGGTCACCTTACCATACAAAAAACCTTGCATCACAACATTCCTTTATGGAGCGTGCTGGAATTCAGGGGGCAATTACCTGGACTCGTTCCCCTCATAACATCAGGTAATATCGTGAAAGATAATCCCACTCCCTGCAATTTCTTCACCAATGGAGAGAGGACTGCATTACCGGTATAGTCAAGACTTGTAACCTTTACAAATCCCTCGTGGACGCCGCGAACTTTGGAACGGCAATGGATTGACACGTGGTTTTAAACCTCAGAGTCGTCTATCCTGACTGAGGTTTTGCATTCTTTATCCCTGTTTCACGAGGATAATGGCACCTCAAGTAAAGCCCTGGCTGCTACTTTCCCCATGCTCTTCCCTACCCTATTCAGATCTGAGCCAAATATGCTTAAAGGCAATGAATGAATTCAATTAGTAGACTTCAATGTCATAAATTCAATACAGCCTTAAACCGTAACAAAACAGCAAAACAAATGAAACAAGCAATTATTACATTAACTAGAATGCTTTTTTATCTGTTCATGAGAACAAGGTCAATGATGTTACTTATTTGTCTAAAAAAATAAATCAATATAACTGTTTCAAAGTGGCTTAGTTCTGAACGAATAAATTATGACCTTTTTTTTATCAGTATATTTATTTCCCTGTTGTCAATCATTTTTTGTTTCTTACAAATCAAAGTTCATTTTCGCAAGTGAAACTTACGTATGCATGCCTTTTTACAAATATGCATGGAAGTTTCCGTCTTAAAAACAGAAAAAAAAAAAATCAAAGGTACTGCCTGTAGTCATAAATAACAGTTTCACATGTGTAGTATGCAATTTTATGTAATTAAAATATCTTCCAGTGGCGTAGTGTGCTTTTCTTTCATGAAACTGTACACATTTGCTAAAAAAAAAGTCTTTATTTTAATGGAGAATTTAAAAATCATTAAATACATGTCATAATTAGAAGGAGTTCAGTTTCATTGCCATCGCTGTTATCCCAGATTGCAAAGGGATAAGCGATAAGGGATAAGGGATAAACTTATTTCAAGTTTTTAGCACAAAGTTTTGGTTCATTTTTAAGTCCAGACTGTATTGCTTCCTGGCCTTGCCTGCGATTCAAAAAACACATCAAACGAAACTTCTAATACACAGGTATTCCGCCAAGGTTTTCAGTTTGGAGGGGTGTAAAAATTAAAATTGGGAGGGTGTAAGTGGAGCTTTGCACGGTTTCTATCGATTTTCGACCGTAGAAAAATTTAAAGCTGAGGGTGGTCTCATGGATTTGAGGGTGACACCCTCCACATGGAGGAATGTGGCGGAATCACAGCTGATATACAATTTCATACTTTTTAATAGTAAGTTGTATCACTAACGCATTGTGCTAAAAAGGGTTTTAAGATAAAATGGCCTTGTATCCATCTTAAATAAAGAAAAAAACACAGCTTTCTGACAAGGCTAAATTCTTTAATAACAAAAATAATAATAATAAAACGTAACAGTTTCGGAAGTATACCACTTCCTTCCTCAGACTACACTCTACAACTGAAATTAGAAAAAAAAATATACTTAATCAATAAAGAAACGAGACTGTCTTTCCTTTCCACTAATTTAAAGTTCTCTTTTCTTCTCGTAGCGCTGCCCTCCCCCGGGCGAGCCTACATGCCTTTCATGTGTCAAATTTGATGAGCCACCAGATCACAAACAACTTTTAACTCATAATTACCGGAAACATCTCAAAAATATCTTTTCACGAAAACAAGTCCCTGGCTACACCGACTTAAACAAAAGGAGCTTAAAAATTCAATAAATATATTTGTAAAGTTCGTTTACCTTCTCACAAATTAAAAATACTAAGAATACATAAAAAAATAAGAAATAAATTAAAATAACAATTAAATCAAAAAATAAATAAAAGTAATAAATATAAATAAATAAGTAATAAATAAATTAATTAACAAAATTAAATAAAAATTAAAGATGTCTAAGAAACTGCTATAAGAATTGCCGGTTAGCGTTCTCTTTTTCTTCCTCAGTTCTTCCTTTTTCAAAATGTCCTCCCACTCTTCACTAATACTATATCCAGTTCATAGCCTTATTGGCTACCTCTCTTATCCTTTACGCTTCTTTCCACTTTCGAAGTAATGCTCCAATATTGTTGCCCTATCCCAGTTAACTTCATGACCCGTTTCACTGATGTCCTATGTAGAAAAATAGCTTGATATATACAGAGGAAATAATAAAAATGTATGGCACTATCTTTACTAGTTTTGTTTCCATTGACAATCGGACCTTACTTAAAAAATATCCCTCGTATATATTAGTATTCCGAATGTCGTTTATGTAGACTGATCATTTATTGGTTCTCAGATCCGAAAAGTTTGAGATACTCTGTTACATAGCTTGTATAACGACTGTTTAAACAATACTAAGTTGTTCTTTTTTTATAAGTGGCTTCGCGTATCGCCTTGCAATGAAGTAGTCCCGGGCTTAATAAACATTGAATGCAGTGGTTCCGAATTCACATGAAACTGTACGTCCAGTCCCTTTGGGTTACAGATCTGTTTTCGGGAATACACTTATGACTGTACAATACAAGTTGGTTAACGTCAACATTAAATCCCTGATGTTTCTTAGTTTAGAGGTTCTACAATACAGAGTGGATTAACACCAACATGAAATCCGTAATGTTTCTTATTTTCAAGGCTCTACAATGCAGAGTGGGTTAACGTCAACATTAAATCCATGATGTTTCTTAGTTTAGAGGCTTTACATTATAGAGTGGGTTAACGTCAACATTAAATCCATGATGTTTCTTAGTTTAGAGGCTTTACATTATAGAGTGGGTTAACGTCAACATTAAATCCGTGATGTTTATGTTACAGGGTCAGAAATACCCAAACAAAACTAAATCGCATTCAACATAAGCCTATGGAGAAAGCACTTACC
Organism: Lepisma saccharinum; assembly: GCA_022664845.1. Classification (NCBI taxonomy): domain Eukaryota; kingdom Metazoa; phylum Arthropoda; class Insecta; order Zygentoma; family Lepismatidae; genus Lepisma; species Lepisma saccharinum. Next base: position 75,310 of record JAGDQP010004657.1, on the reverse strand, counting down.
TCATACGCTGATGTTAATTGAAGCTTGTAGAAGACAGGCATAAAAGCATATGCTGTGATTGGAGTAACTAATACGTAAGCAACGATGATCATAAAAAATTGTGTTCCATAATTGTATATCTCTGCTGGATTCCCTAATAAAGTGATAGCAGACATAAAACTGTAAAAAAAGAAAAATAAATGTTTGTAATTATGAGTCAACGTTCATTAGAGTGTCCAACAATTACTGTGGCCAATATGGTCACCTGATCAGAATCTCTCTGATCGAGCATGTCTTTCCTGGATGATATGACATCTTTCTCGCGTCTAGTCAATGGCGTTAAGCTTCGCCTGTAAACTGAACAAATTTGGAATGACATTTCTAAAAAAGATATGCATGACGAGTTATTAAAATTTATTTTAAGGCCTTTAGGCATCTCAGCTCAGGGCGATGCATGCCAGATTTCAGACTTGCTTTCCAAGGTTACCAGAACATTTTTTACCAGTGGAGGACAGTAAAGTTAAAAATGGAGGAACTGCAGATTTTTTTTTTCCAATGGAGGACAACTACGCTAAGATTTATAGAAAATTATGGCTCCCTTTTGTTAAAAATCCAATAAAGAAACACTGACGAACAGAAAAAAATCTTACTACCTTTAAATTTCAGTTTTTACAGCGGAAGTTACATAAAAATTTACATTTTTATTGTATTCTTCCTATCAAGTAATAGAATTTAATGGGAATGAAAAGTGGTTACCAAAAGATGATCCATTTGTTTGATATTTCGGTAACGAATATTTCAAATTACGAATTTGGATCATCGGAGTACGAATATATCCAAATAGGAATTTTTAACCTGGTCATCAGAGAATTGAGGATATTTCAAGATATTTACAAAAGGAGGGAGGACAAGATGACAAAAGGAGGACGTCTGGTAACCCTGGGTGATAGGTGAACATTATTTTGGAACATTTCCAGGAAATATTGCCAGGAAACATTCCGAAAACGGGAAGATTAAAAGTTTATTTTTTATATTTAATACACACAATAAAAATCTCTTCGGAAGAAACGTATTAAGATTTGAATGTAAGAAAAAAAATCTTTGCCTGGGTTCATTATTAATGTTTTCAATACACAATTACCCTTGAAAATTATATATGTTTTTTTCAACCAATTTACGTTAATCAGGTACAAGGGTGCAAGTCCATGTTTGTTTGGTTAATTCATTGTGATTTTTGGAGGATGTTTTACTGACTTTTCTTTTATTTGAACACCATCATCTTTCTAAAATCTTTTTACTTTCGTAAATTTTAAATATACTTCTAAGAAAATTAAATACATTAAAAGAACACATTTTACCAATTTTCAGAGAGAATTTTGAACCGAGAGAGAATCGGGAAAAGACCCGATATTTTTTAATCTTTTTCTCTCCCCTCCAGGATAAATTTCTACTACCTGTTACTATTTGTCTATTTTGGGGTAATATTATTCTTTATGTCAGCAAAGGAACTGAATGAACATATTACTACTTTTTGTGTTAAACATTTGCCTTGCGTATAATGAAAATAATATAACCTGGTTTTACTTCATCTACCAATATAATTGAGGGGCTCAGTGAAAAACAGCCACATACCACATCTCAATGAAAACTGACTGTTTACTTCCGAGAGACAGGCACAGTCATTACGGGAAGAGACGCTAGATTGCATATGTGCATATATGCATATGTGCTCTTATTCCGGCAAACGCTTTAAACGATCCGCCATGTTCTTTTATACATTTTCTACAAATTTCAAGTCAATATCTTTATTCGTTAGCTTGGTAGAAAGAAATATGTAGAAAAGTTCGCACAAGTGAAAACTGTTGTCTTGCTTCCGGACCCTGCTGGCGGACAAAACCTTAACTCGACAATGATTAAGTTTTGTTCATGGTTCAGCAATGTGTTTTATGTAGAATTTATTCACATGCTTTGTCCGAGACCAATCACTTACACAGTGCGACAGAAAGATTGGTCTAGTTAGATCACACATAAAATAAGTGAATTAGCGCGTCACCGGAAAAAATATATATTCTTTTCGATTCAAAGTGAATGGTAGAAATTAGTGCCATAGCTAGAACAGTGTTTAAAATGTGTTTGGGCGGCCACTTTGAATTCAAGATGGCGTTTTTTCAAAATGTTGCAATAGTTTCCTAAACTACTCTTGATAATACACCTTTGTGCAAAATTTCGTATTTCTAGCGCAAACTGTGTTGAAAATGTTTTCTGGCGGCCATTTTGAATCCAAGGTGGTGACTTCTCAAAATGTTGTAATATTTTCCTAAACTACTCTTGATAATACACCTTTATGCCAAATTTCGTATCTCTAGTTGAAACAGTGTTGAATATTAATTTTTGGAGACCGCCATTTTGGATCCAAGATGGCGTCTTTGGAGACATTTTGTAATATTTTCGTAACTTAATGGTGATGGTTAGAGCGTTAGTATAGTGGTTAGAGCGTTGGATTCATGTCCGCATGGTCTCGGGTTCAATTCCCGGCTGGAGCATCCCACTTTTCGGCGTCCACCCAGCGTCGTGAGGCAAACTGGGGAATCACGTGAATAAAGACGTGACGATCACTTGCGTCCACTGTTCGTGGTCAATGTGGCGCGCTATGCTGACCCCACGGTCATCACTCAGGTGGACGCAATTTCAGGACCTTTCGGTCTGTACCGCCAATGGTTATTATTATTATTATTATGACTTACCATATCCCTCTGACATTCACAATTGTGGAAGGGCAAAAAACACAACCAAATAAACAAGCCCAAACACGCAGGAATGCACCAAGCGACAATACACTCAGCAATGTCGAACAAGGGCTGCAAGAGCTTCCCGTAGAGCTGACTTCCACTTGAGGGTAGCTCTCTGCAGCCCAGAAACTGAACCATCCGAAATTTGGAAACAATCCGAAATATTGCTACTTTACCCTATACATTGCAATAGCGTAAATAACCAAAACGTTAATCATATAGATAACAACAACGCTGGTGGTCCGACGTCTGGGTTTGTGGCGACTGCCGTCAAAGAGGTGACGTTCACCAAATCAGCATTTGAGCGGCAAAACTAAGGGCCACATGCATAGTCGTCCCACGGAAGACCCGCGGATAGGCTGAGGGACCCTTGACTATTTTGGATTGCACAGTCATCCCGTGGGGCTGAATCAGCCCCGCGACCGACCCCTGGTGTCGCGGGAGGTTTGAACCACCCTTGGCTGTCCCGTGGGTGATGTGTGTATCTACACCTCGTGATTTTATTTCTGTATTTTTCGAAATATATTGCATTTTAGCCATGAGTGTTGCTTTAACAATAGACAAGAAAGTGGTACAAGTAATTTACAAAACATTACGTTTACGATCAGACCATTTATGTTAATTATTTTATAATTTTAAAAAATCTGCAGTGTTGACGTTCTGTCGTAATAACATTATTATAGTCTATGGTGCTGCTCACTAGATGGTAGGAAGAAGGATAGGTTCAATTCACAAGCCTGTAGCTGAAAAGGTTTTTCTAAAAGTAAGCGTAGTTTATCGAACGGATCCATAATTCGTTTAGAAAAGAAAATGAGTTTTTGGTGCATGTATTATAACATTAATTCGCAGCTTGTTAACATAAATAGCAGATCGTGCAGGGTAGTGTATTAGCTTAGCTTTCATAGGTCTTTGAGTGCCGCACATATCGCAACTCGCAAGTAGTCATACCGATGAACTTTTCTTTATTTAAAATAATAATAATATTTCTCCATGGAACAAATGGGTTAACTTCCAAAGTTGGTGGTCCGTTTCTAGTAAAATTTACGGGGAAGAAATGGATAATTTGCTCGTTTGTGTGGCTGATAATATATAAGAAGAGCGAAAGTTGAGTTTATTTTATTATATAAAATGTGATAAACATGGAACTATTTGGGAAACGGAGGGAACAACTTTCCGGAAGGTTACCCCATGATTGTATGAAAGTTACGAGCATTTATATTTTGAACATGGCTACAGGTGTAGAGGGACATTACCCACGATGTGAGTTAACACCATTGCAGTTTGTGAAACTATACGACTATAATGAAGAAAATCTTTTGAAACTGTGTGAAAGTCAAGGTTTAATAAATCTAAAAACAAATTGCAGGAAGTGTGGTAAGCTTTGTTCAGCCGAAAAGAACTGTTACGTATATGAGAACAAAAAGTGTAAAGATACATGACCGAACCTAACTTTACCTAACCTCCACGCTCCCATGGTCAGTAATTGAGGAGAATCTACGAAAATGCAAGAAAGCAATTATTAATAATAAATATGAACATATGAAAATATATTTTGATAATATACATGCCCGCACCAAACCTTACCTAACCTCCACGTTCCCATGGTCACTAATTTAAGATAATGTACGAAAATGCAAGAAAGCAATTATTAATAATAAATGTAAACATCCTCACCCTGAGCGGTAACCGAACGAAACAGAAAACCAGTGACTGGACGTAAAAAATGATGATTTTTAAATTTTCGTAGCTTTCATCAGGCTTTTAGCCGAAAACCAGACGGACGACCAACTTCGGAAGTTATGCCGAACAAATTTCACGTTGTGCTCATGATTTAGAACTTGAGAAAAGAGGAAAATGTTCGCTTGAAATTAAACATACATTACGCTAGCTTTTCACAATTTGGGTGAGCAGCCAATTGAAACGCTTTTTATTGTGTGTTCTACATACCACGTAATAAAACACGTGCTTCAATTGGCTACTCACCCAAATCACACGCAAAGCAAGCTAGCATGTAAATCAGTTCTTAGAAGGATTCTGCCAGACTCCCCAACCCCTACAAATGGCCGAGCATCCCCCCAATTTTAATATCTTTGTAGTTAAAAGTAAAAAATATTTACATTCCTAGCTTTGGCATTACGTTACACAAACTGAAAATCCTCCCCTAGTTTTAGCAATTTCAAACATGTCATAAACTTAAGTCAACGTCCCGACTTTTTCAAATGTAATAGTGTAGTTTCCCGGACTTTCTATCCTGGTACCGTCATTATAGCGGGCAAACAAAGCCCTGTTAACAAAATGCCAAGTTAGGATATTTAGGTAATGCTCCATTGTAGTAACTTTACAACCTTTTTACTCTTAATTTTTCAATGTAATTTCATTCTCTTTTAGCTTAATTCAATTTGCTACGGTAGGCCTAGGTTCGGTTAGGTTTACTCAGATATGAAAACGTAAAAAGACCATAAACTGATTATGGTGGAGCAATTTCCGATGTTATTTTTTCAATATGCTTCCTAACAGCATGGTTAATACAATTGCAATGCTCTTTCTGTTATATAAAATGTTCCATTTATTCTGTGATTTCTCGTAACATACATTTTCGTGATTTATTTTTTAATACTTTCAAATAATTTCCCATGATTTTATATTTCTTTCTCTTTCCTTTTTTTTTTTTTTACAAATTTTGATTCCAATGCCTAATTAATGATCAATATATTTTTTCTTTTCTGATAACATGAGAGAAAAGCTTATTGTTACTTCTTCGTTAAAGTTATATTCTTTAGTTATTTTCCACCACACATCGCCTAATTCTTTTTATTAGATGCTGTATTGGTAACTTTACATTCCCTTTGTCCTTATATTTTCCCTGTATTTAGACAAATATGCTCCTTTTCTTACGTATAGGAAATCACTTTGGGCTTGCAAGTTTCTAACGTTCTCTCTTCTCGCTAGAAACAATCAAATAAATGACAAAACTATCGAACGCAACGTGATTGTCTACTTTTTCCATTATTTTTCTAGCCTCGCTGCAGGTTTATTTTACTAAACAAGCCCGCGGCTCAACCGTCACCGCGGGATTCCGTCGTAAAGCACTATGCAATAGCAACACAAAGTGATCCCTTCGGCAGACCGCGGGGACGGGGCACCCACGGGGCAGCTGCGGGTCTGACTGTGCATATGGCCCTAAGTCGGCCTAATGTATGGATTTAAGGAGGCTGCCGACGCGACGTAGTGGGATTTTACAAGTGGACCATCGGGTGGCTCAGATGCGGGTGCCCAACTGGACGGCATCATGGTGGCGTGTAACAAGTGGCCCGACTGCTAAACCCTGTTAATTTGCCAACTCAGGTCATAACACTGAAAATAATGCCACCTATCAGCAATGTTGTAAATTACGTGAAGGGACGGAATGGGAGAGAAAAACGAACCAGACTTCACAGCTGTAACACAAGATCCAGTCAGTGATTCCAGCATTGAATTCAAGCCTATCCGCATGTCTTTACTTCCAAAACAGCCTTTGTAACATAAGAGAAATAGTAATATATTAGTCATAATAGAAATGCCTCCAAAGTCTGCTGGTTAGAATGACAAGAATCAAATTGGAAATTCCCAGGTTAAAGCCCCCTGCACATAGTTGGGAAATTTACAAATTAATTAACACATCATCATGAAGGCAATGGACATATTCCAACTAAATGAGCATACTATTAGGCACCAACTATTGTCAATTCTCTGTTTGGGTCAACTAAAAAGAGGTGCTGTTTCAGTTGGGGGATTCGGTGGGTAGAAGTTAGCGAGCTGAACGTCGGCCTACCCAGGTCAGCAGAACGTCGGGTTTTGTGCAATATCCGGTTGTTGGGCCAACGTCTAATGCCGACGTCGGTGCTGATTTTTTCGTCAAAGACCCAACCTTGGTTAACACCAATATTTTGCTCATGAAAAAACAAAACAAAAAACATATATCTCTAATACAAAATCGACATATAGTCAATCAATCTAAAGATGTTATTCAAATTCCAAGGCTTGTATATGCGATTGAAATTCTAACTTCTTCCAGATACCTTGACTTTTCTACGAAACTTACATGAGACGTTAAGCTAATACGTATCAGACAAAGTTGAACTACCTGATTTTTTTTTTTTGGGGGGGGGGCTGAAGGCTGTTGCTTGTCCGTTTGTCACACTTTTTCATAGGCGGTGAATAGTGAACACCGAAGTTTCTAGCAAGCTTGCACAAAAATTATTTGGCCAATTTTAGAAACCAAGATAGCTGAAACAAACTTCAGATTTGTTCTGCTATGTGGTTATTAACATTTGGAAATTGTTTAAAAACTAACCTCCAAACTTGAGTTTTTAAAAAAGTATGCACTGTTCGCCGATAATGCCGAACAGGATTTCCTCACTATCCAATACGCATTAAATTACATTTTACAAATATTTCCCAATGGCTATTGTAAAGACAAATTATTTGACATGCAAATACAAGTTTATTTGATGCTTGAACACACTAAAATATCACGTTAAATACGAGTTCTTTCCTAGTTTTCATTTATGGAACTAGGACTATTATAATAGTCACAGAAGTATGGACTTTTCTTTTCCCACCCACTACATTCGGCATGCGCCCAGCTCGGACAACTCACCTCCACACTTACAGGGTAACCAAAAAAGTTTTTTTTGCCGTTTTTGACGTCCCATCAATCATGCGCTCACAGAGCGGAAACGAAATGACGCACGTGCCTGCCAAGCGATCCGGAGTTATTCTGACCATCCACCTTCAGTAATACAGGAACGGTGCTCATACACAGCAGTCATAGCTCGTCCTGTGTAAAAGAGAAATGGAGGTACCGAAGCAGCTTGTTCGCGTGTGTTTGTTGTATGACTTTAAAGTTGGCCTGTCAGCTGCCGCATCAAGCCGCCGCATATGCCAGGCATTTGGCGAGAATGCCGTAAACAAACGTACCACCAGGCATTGGTTCCAAAAATTTCATTCGGGAGATGTGAGCCTTGCTGATGAACCTCGAAGTGGACGACCACATGTGTTGGATGACGAGGCCCTGAAAGCAGCTATCGAGGACGACAGTGGTCTAACGTGTGATGAACTTGCAGAAAGGTTCCATGTTTAAGCTGAAACAGTCAGACTGCACCTGCATGGGATAGGGAAATCATACAGGTTAAGCAAGTGAGTACCCCCGGCAGCCAACAAGGAACAACGAGTGACAGCCTGTTTGTCCTTACTCACTCGGCACCTGAACACACGCATATTTGATCGCTTGCTCACTGGTGACGAAACGTGGGTCCTCTATCTAATTACACTCCCAAGCATACCAGACATTGGTTGTCGTAACGTGACGCTGTTCCTCACACTTCAAGACCACTTCTGCTCTCTGAATGGTGAACTTGTCGCCAAGTGGTGCATTACGAGCTCCTTCCAAGTGGTCAGACCATCACTGCTGACCTCTACTCACAGCAGTTGCAAAGGGTGCACTGTGCATTGCGACCGAAGGAGCCGGCATTGGTGAATCGCAAGGGTGTGCGCCAACAGATTACCACCTGTTTCATTCCCTCGACAACCACTTCGGTGGGAGATCCTTCGCCAATGAGAAAAACCTACGGAACGCATTCACGGACTTCTTTGCCTCGAAGACAGCCGACTTTTATCACCAGGGTATTGTGCAGCTGCAGGAACATTGGCAAAAGGTGTTGGATGCTGATATAGCTTACTTCGAAACCTAAAGGTACTGTATTGCTCTTTGTTTATCGCTGCTCTAGAACGGCAAAAAAAATTGTTACCTTGTATATCACAACACTCAGTTGCGCTCTGTTCACCGCACACACTACAGAAAGACGTCTTCCCCATTGCCCATCTGGGAAGCCATTACAGAATCAAACCATAAAACTTGTCCAAAAACGTGGAATAAACACTGCAATAATAAAGATTTTTCTGTAAAGGTTTACTCTTTTCATCTATTTAACTCATAAGGCTCTAGAATATAGAATATGTCTCGTAAGATTTAATGGTGCAATTTTACAGCTAATTTGCGTGTAAACATATTCACTCCCCTTGCTTCCACAACACAGCTCATAATGGCGGATCCATTTGTAAGGAACAGCACTGAATCTTCCTGAACGTGGAAGAACCGGTACTGACCCTCTGACGTACCTAAGAAACTTTTAAACGTGGTGTTCAACATTTGTCGCTTCCCCTAACTATTAAATTTCGTAGCAAGAAACATATGGAAGTGATTTTGATAACAATTTCATTGTTTATTTGGTTTTCTCTGGAGAACAGATATTACATTTGTTCTTACCTTGCAACTAAAGACATAGCCATGGGGAAAGTCCCCATTTGTCGATTCCCCACAAGAAATTCACTAGTTGTCTTCTGTTTGCTACCACAAAATCCATAAAATATTCCAATACCGGCCGACACTAGCAACATAAGAGCAAACACAAGATAATCAGCCCAGTGGAATCGATGCACCAGATCATCTAAATCACAAATGTCTTCATTGGAATCCATTGTCCTTTGTTTGCTTTACTGAAGAAGTTCAAGTGTTCGAGATTCGTCGCTGAGAGTCACTGCACTAAAGAGCAAAGAAAACAGGTAAATAATGTTTTAAATAATTATGTTTTATTATTTTTTCTTTTATTTGCAATCTCATTGTGCTGTAAAAAAGCAAGAGTTTATGATTCAAGATACATAACAGCTAAAGAACGTTTGCCGGTGATATTGTCAACAGAGGATTAGAGCAAAATTTATGTTTCATTTGAAGATAGGTATGAGTTTTCCATCTTGTATCACATCTGTAGTCAACTGTTTTGAAAAGGGAATGCCTTTGTATCAACTACTTTTCAAGGAGATAACCAGAGAGCGAGTCAGAACAGATTATATTAATAAGTAACGTCACACTGTAGTCGTGTATGTCGCCGTTGCTATGGCGGCTTCTATGCCTGTTTTTAACAGCGTTTACAGTACACTGAAAAAAAAGTTCAGTTCTGTTACATCCCAAGCAGCATACACACGTCAGTTTCACGTTATAAGAAGGTCAAAAATTGTGTACAATGACGTGAAAAACACGTAATGAATTATGGTAAAATGTCACAGTCGAATATACGTCATCTACATGACGAATATATGAGGTATCTTAGTAATCATAAATTAACATTTATCATACAAGAGGTTACTATGGTGACTTTTAAATGTCGTTTCAGCAATGACGGCATATTTCTCACTATTATGTGACGTGCAAAATGACGTCATTTTTCTTCGCTATCCGTCTTTTGAAATTTCATGGTTAACAAATGACGATGAATTCACGTATTTGTACTGCTTCGGATTTTATGAGCAAATTTTAGACATCTTAAACAGATCAACTTCTAATTTCTCCTTGTATACTATTTATTTACCGGTACCGATTGCTATTCGAACCATTGAACCGGGGTCTCTTGCTGGTAAGTGGCTAAACTATTGTTTTCACCAACAGAACTACAAAGTATACTCGTCGCTTTTCTTTCTATTACGTGCTTTTCCTTACGGTATTTTTGCAATCACTTGAGTTTGTTGTTACATGTACTAACCTGAGTATAGTTCATAAAAATTAATATTGTTTCATTTTATATGCTGAAGATTATGCGATGTTTGAAGTTGGCTGTTTAAATTCACAACTCTGGGTAAAAATATTATTAGAAAGGTAGCATGAATAATGCATATGTGAACATATTTTAAAAGCGGATGAATACAATTTCCGATACTATATTATGGAACTCTTCACTTAGAATGAATGTTTGATTAATTAATATTATAATTCAGAGACTTTCTATAATTACAAAGAATGTTATTCGTTATATTTAAACTGTTTTAATGTCTAATTGATATTATCAAATATTTGTAACTATTTGTATATGGTGAAATGTGCCTTTAACGCCTCAACCGAGGTTATAAAAATATAAGAATGGAAATTTTCTTGAAAATTTTTGGGCTTCGGCCCAGACCAGTAAATAAAAGTCTTTTGGGAGGGAGGGAGGTCTAGTTATAGTGTTTTTTCCCCAATGTTTTCTTCCCCCAGTGTTTTCTTCGATAGCTTTAGTGTGGTTCCGGCAGGAAGACGGAATTGAGTTTGAATTCAATTTTTAAGGCCTTTAGGCAAGCGGGATGGATGATGGTGGGATAAATTGGTGAAATGAAGAAAGTGGGAGGAAACGGGAGAACCCCAAGAAAACCCACTCACACGGTGTCGGCAGGAAAACGGAGTGAGATGTGGTTCCGAAAGTGTTAGCTCATATATGGAGGGCAGTTTCCCCTTCACTGACGGTGTCTTTGCAGTTGGTGGCACTACAGTAGCTGGACAAGTTATTGGGAGGGCTATGCCCTTACAACTTCAGATTTGATTTCAGCGACCTCGGCCGATTTCAGCCTGATAATACCACAGCCTTTCTGAAAGTATAGACATACTAACTAGTAACTACACTTCTGTGAAATTAGATACACAAACTCGAATATGCATTACGTTGGCGTAGCATTCGGGAGGTTGTAGGTTCGATCCCAGAGGCTGACCATCCTGACAGGTTTTCCAGGGTTTTACCTCAGTCACACCAGGCAAATGCCGGGATCGCACCTTCAACATAGGCCCTGGCTGCCAACTTCCCGAATACTTTCCCTTCCCCTATCCCGGCCTGAGTCTTAGATGCCTAAAGGACATAAATAAAATTCAAAATTTATCGAATATGCATGATCTTTTCTTCAATTCTTAATTTAATAAAAATGTTCAAATTATCAGTAATGTCTCAATACAGTAAACCCTATTAAGGCGGGACCATTCTCGCGCGGGCGAATTACTCCTTAAACACTAAATATTACTCCTTAACCGTAAATAAGACTTACCAGCGACTGATTTCCAATGGACATTTCCGTTTTCACCGTCCTCATATATTTTACAATTTGTTTGTGTACATCAGAATAAATAACATATAAAGTTTTTGAAATTTCAGCGCTACGGTTTTCCGTTACGTAGAAATATAGCATGAAATACTGATAAATCAATCTCCTACGTCTTACAACGAAAACCATCTTCTGATTGGTTTGACGTAATCAATTCGAACTATTTCCGTAGCTATATGCTTCTCCCTATGTTAGATTTCCTTATTCAGAAGTTTGAAGACGAAAAAACAAGAGAGAGAAAGAACATTCATATCATCACTTAACGAAATAATTAATATACAAATCTGCAGAACACACTTCAATAAGTTAAATCAGCAAAACATGTTTTTAATAACAGAAATTGCTCGAAACAATGACAGGGGTCAGTCTTAACTTGCAGTGCTCTTCTTATCACTAGTTTGTGTCAATTTTGATGTCTTGACAATTTTGTGCAGTTGGTTAGCGCACGCAAGTTTTAACTTTTTATACTTTCACTTCAGGCTGTTCGAATCCTATCAAAGGCCGTGTTTTATTTTACTTCACGAAACTCAAGAGTAGCTTCAATGTGAAAGTTTCAATTAACATTTTTGTTTCTTACATGCTTTTATTATTATTTTTATAATGACATATTAAAACTATTCAATATATTCACGGGCACTTGAAGTAGTACGTTTAATTGTTAACAGATGACAGTAGCAAGCACTATTAATTCATATGCTTTTAAGTTCTAGAGAAATCCTTCACTAATATTCATTAAAAAAAAGAATACGATTGTCGGATGTAAAAGCTCACATTTTTTACAGAAAAAATAGGTAATTATTTTTAAATACAAGAGTTATAAAGAGCATTATTAGAAGATAATTTATGATTTAATAATGAAAGAAAGAGCTGCTATAAATTAGTATTGATGCTACCAACATCTTAAAGAAGTATTAAAAGTAAAAATCAATTTTAAATTAATGAAACAAACTAAATGACGTGTTAAGGCATACAGAAACGCTATTCACCACTTATACTATTTCTTTCGATCTATTTTTGCTGTCTCTTGTTAACAATACCAACAAATCAAATACCATCTGTATGTTAATGACAAGCAGTCGGCAGATTGATTACGTATAACATGGCGGCGTCCGATTGAGCGCAAGACTGAGACTGTTTCGATGCAAGGCTTCATTACTCTTGATAAATGCATCACAGAAAGAAAAGAAAATGTTTTCCGTAGTCTACTTTATTTAACAAAAGAATTTTTTTATTGCAATAAAAATATACTACCGGAATTGTCCATTGCCAATTTGGCGTATTGGTAGGATATCGGAAAGTTAATACGGAAAATCCTGGATCGAATCCTGGTGTGGTTTTGTTTGTATTTTTTTTTAAAGAAAAGTAACTTTTTTCTTTTTACGTTCTTTTCTTTAGTTCACAATGGTTCGTGGTGTCCTCAAATCTTGGAACGTTAATTGCACTCATTTCTCGACGTCATAAAATAATGAAATTTTGCACAGCGACGTAAGTCTATGCGTAACAGGCATTTCAATTCGCTATTCACCCAAATCGCAAGGAAAGCAAATAACGCAAGCTTTCATGAAAATTAATCTTAACACTGGGCGCATTCGATGCAGTGAGCGTTCTCTGAGCTGCTCAGCAAATTGTCCGTCGAAAGCCACCTAGCACACGCAGGGCTTACTCTGAATTTCTTGTTATTCGAAAGAATTTGGAGCCTAAAGGCCTCGCTGATTGCTGAGTTAAGTAGAAACTTACTTAAGGTTCTTTTCTTCTCCACTTACTTCCATTCACTTTTCACCCACGTTCATAACCTACATATTCATGAGAGCACTCTGTGGTGACCTTCTATCATCCTTGCACTAGTTAACGGTCAATTCCTTCCGCATTGAAAATAACGACAGCTATGTCTATACAAATTAATACAGACTCACGTATTGTGCTTGAACCATCTTTAAATAAAAATCCTCAATGGTTTGTTTGCTTTTTGTGTATGAGTGCACAATTCATGGTTTCTTATGCAGCACAGCACATAGGCTTGTGACTCTACAACTAACACAATCTCTATTCCAGTTAAATTAAGCTTTTCTTTGTTTACTTAATTCAAAGCAGTGCCTGTTCAAATTAAGTTCTGTCGCTCTCTCGTTCCGTGACCTATTAATTAACAATTTGAACGCAGTGTTGTTTTGTACCTGCAGACAGGAAGTTAATATGCCTAATCTACTTTGTTTTCTCACACTAACCTATGCTAACCGACAAGTCATTGTTATTCGCAACGTTCAGATAGATGTGCATACACGGTTAAAGTATACCCACGCATATGTTCTGTAATAACACAGTTTAGCGTTCTGAATAAATCTAATACAAACTTGACTAAAATATTTAGTAGATGCAGTTCTTTTACTTGCCCGTTGTCTGTCCATCCAAGCTAAAGTTCGGGTCGATATTTAAGTGATCCAGATATCTTTACCATTGATTCACCGCGACCAGAAACTGTTAGAACTAGTGGTCGTCGGTTCAATCCCTGATCATGCCATGTGGGCTTTATGGTGGACAAACACCATATGTTCTCCCGTTTCCTCCCACTTTCTTCATTCCACCAACTCAACCCATCATCATCCAAAGTTGCCTAAAGGTCTCATTTTTAAGAGTTTCTGGAACGTTCGTGGTGATCCTTTCGATTTAGGATCAACCTGAAGAGGGGGCTCTTTTGTACACCTCAATACTGTTATGTCTGTCAGATCTTAATGCAGTTGTTAAGAGTGACGTCACACGAGCATTATGGTAACAAACAACTCCATTATTTAACATCCATCTAAACGTGCTCATCATTAAAGCCCTCACACTTCAGAAAATCCTATATTTACGGTATTAGTTTTTCTCCGGAAATAATGTCCATCCTATTCTTGTTGAGTTCCCAAAGTGTATTAACCTTTAGACGTGGCCAGGGATTTCAAGTTAATCTCAGTCCTTGTGTCTTCCCTAACTATCAGAGAGTCATAAATGATACCTCGTTGGAATGCTTAACGAACACAAATTCCACCGAGGTACCTTAGGTGCCGGGTGCTCAATTTGTAGTAAAAGAAGACAAACTAAGTTAAAAATTGAAAGAAAATGAGGCCTCCAAAAATACGCCAACTTTGCCCGCATCCTCTCATGAACCATTGGGAGTACGCTGACAAAAATGTGCACAGCATTACTGTCATCTCCTGCCTCCAATTTGACCTTACATTCATGATTCTACATCACCTTGATTCTGGAATAACCTTGATTCTTCATCACCTGTCCCACGAGTTAGGGGGTGCGAGAGGGGGAGAGGCAAAAAACGGAAAACGCAAAAGTGCCCTCTCCGTCTCCCCCGCCGAACACCCCTGACGGATAAAATGCATCTCTGTAGTTAGGTAGTTCCCTTAGAATTAATTTAAATATTAAATATTAAATAAGAAAAAACCTTCAGGAAAACTGTAAGCAAACTATTCACTGCTGGTTCCTTTTATAACATTGAAGAGTTTATGTCCTGTGAATTTTGATAATATTTAGAAGTCGTATATTTATGTAACGAACACAGTTTGTCAACATCATTTGATCTGATGTGTAAATACTCACATTGTACCTACTGTACGTATATATATTATTGTATCTAGTATGAGACTGCAAGTAGCAGTCTTGATTCTGATGTAGTATTTTTCTTATTTGTAGTTTATATATTGTATATTGACAAATTAACTCATATTGATATTAAAGAAAGGTCTTAAAGAACGATGGTAATAAATCTGAATTAAGATCAAAATTATCCTCCTGGGGCAATTAGGTGGGATATGTGTTAAAGTCCATTCGGGGTCTAAAGGTTAGAAGATGGATTTAGTCCATTCTCATTTACAAGTTTTGACCTGGATTCTAGTACGGTACATTTATCTTCTGTGCAAATGGTTAAATAGCACTTATATATAAACCGAACTTATTTGGCGTGAATATTTCGAGACGATGTTTAACGGTATAAATGTTGGTCATTCTACATTGTTTTGTTTCTTTTAAAAGATAAAGAAATTCGTGTATAGTATAACTACTGAACTTCAGAATAACCATTTACTTTATCGCAAAATGAATAGAAGTGTCGCAAGCATTCCTTTGCTCGCGGTCAAGGCTGTAGAGTAGAAAATCTCGACCTTTTAAAATCTTCGTCTCCTAAACAAATAGACTCCTATCGCCGTCCATGTCCTTCCCAAAGTGTAAACATTTTCGTTCATTAAGTTAGGGTACGTATGTAACAAATAACCATTAAGTTTTATCAAGTATTAACTTTTAATTAACGTAATCATAAAAGTTATTCATTTTCTTTTAATAAAAGGAAGATATGTTATTAATAAACTAGCTGAAGTACTCGCCCGTTGGTGCGGGGTGGAATAAATTATGTTGGCAACACTGGCAGGTGATATTGCTTTTCAAATTGGTTGGCAACACTGACAACCGGGGAGCAGGGAGTACCTGTATGACCTGTCCCAGTAGCTAAATACCAAGTTTGATTCGGATATGACAAACGGTATTGGAGCAATTCGAAATATTACATTTTTGAAAATGGTTGGCAACACTGAAAACTAAGGCGCCTGCGCCTTCGGAGTACTTTTATGTTCTGTTCCAGTACCTAATGCACATATACGAAATATGGTGTAAATCTAGGAACGCGTGTTAGAAACATTTGTATAAATTGAATTTTAAATTAGGTTGGCAGCACTGATAACTGGGGTGCTTGGGGACAGGGCGATACCTGAACACGTCTATGATCTGGACCAGTACTTATGGAACAAGTATGCGAAATTTGGTGTAAATCAATTCGGATATATTTTTAAAATGTTTATTTAATTGGTTGGCAACACTGACAACTCCGTTCACTTAGAATGTCTCTATGACTTGGCTCGGTACGTAAAGAAAAACGCATAGAAAATTCGATGGAAATTAATCCACGCATTTGTATAACTTTTCCCGATCATGTATAGTAACTTCTTCCGATCGAACGGAAACTTCTTATGATCGTTTAATGTCGCTCCAGTAAATTGTCCAAATCACTGCCATTTTCAATCAAAGACCTGAATTTTCGCTTTTTCTGACGTAACACTTATTTTTTCATTAACTGTGGTCTCTCTATATCCTACACAGCACCAAGGACATGTTCATTGTTTCGGAGCATGTACAGTACGTCCTATTTACTAAGTAAACTAACTATATACTTTGTAAAATATAAAAAAATACTATTAATTTATCTTAACTGAAACTTAATGAATGTCATTATGACTGTTCTCTCTTGCTTTCCCTATGTATGCGTTTGTTAGGATAATCGTCTGTTTGTGTCTTACGGTGTGTTGGAGTTGTTGTGAGTGCGTCGTCTTACCTGTATTTTGTGTATTGTAATAAATGAAGATGGTGAGTCCTAGAAGAAAGTTTACGACTATAAGGTCTCTGTACAAGGAGAACAGATGGTGGTTTGACATTGTCTGCATCGGATGAAGAAAGACAGGACCTACAGTTTAAAGTGGGCTCCGAACTACTGTGTTTTCACTTGGAATTGAACCCAGACTTCTGGATTACAAGGAGATGAGCGTTACAACCAGAGTTCAAAGCAAGGTGACCCAAACATATGTGACCCAGAGACCCTCTCAAACGCAAGGAAATAATTTGAAACTCTGTTTTGTCCTCCGGGTCAGACAGGGTCCGAAGACTAGACCCGTTTCATCTCTAGTTAGAACTCACTCACAGAGGACAGCTGACAGATTGAATTAAGAATATACTATTTAAGTCCTATTTTATGGTATTGCGATGGTTGAATTAGCTCTAATTGGATTCTAACTTTGCGATTCGAAATAAGACGCAGTAAATAAATAAGAAAATCTCGGAGAGAACATGTTTTCTATCCGCTTAGACTACATTTGATAAAGAAGAAGTTACGTGAAGATATGTAACATCATTCGTATCATCATCATATGAAACTTTTCTTTTGCGCTTTCTATAAATAAGTTGTTACACAATATTTCAATCACTTCATGCTCTACGTAACATGGTAATGAACTTCAATTGAGAGACCTTGAGTGACATTTCCTTTCGTTCCACTCTTCGACTCATTTTTAACACTTCTACTACAATTAAGACATGAATGACAAACCTAATTCTTTTTAAATGGGAAAGTAACGACGAGAGAATATTAAATGAGGCATAATGGCCTATAATTACACATTTATAACATTACATGGTTTTCCCCGCTCATTAGTGATGTATTCAAATATGTAAGATAAAGATAAGCATACAGTACGTCCATGAAATAATGGAACAAACTTCTGGAGGTGTATTCACATCAAACCAAGAAAATAGTTCCTTTGTAGAAATTCCGAAATCTGCTTAGTTTCGCAGCTACAGGCGCTCAAAGTCTCCACGGCATCGTCACAAATGACGTCATATCTGGACAAGTAACCCAACAAGCCAAATACCGACGAAGACGGGGATTTTGGACAGGCCGTCGTCGGGGATAGACGGGACCCCGACTAATAGTCGAGAAATAGTTGGGGAAAGGTTGGCACTGACTCTTAAGTGGCGTTTGGTTGTCTGGCCATTTTCCGGGCCACCATCGTTTCCCCGACGTTCCGGCATAAGGGCGTAACACCGCTCAGTACCCGCCCGCCGACCCCGGCTCTTTGTCGTTTTATTTCAAAACCTCTACAAACTTTCTAGAAGTGATTTCAATTTATTCATGGCCTTTAGGCATGGCTCAGGCCGGGATTCGGTTAAGGACTACGTTGAAGGTACTATCCCAGCATTTACCTGATGTGACTGAAGAAAAAAAACACTGGAGAAAACTCAGTCAGGGTAGTCGGCCGTTGGTATCGAATTTAGGAGACACAATGCGATGTCAATATTATACCAACTGAGTTACTGGCGCTCGGTACCGTACTTCCTAGAAGTCTTGTGGAAAAGTCTTATGTCTGTGCTTTTAAAATGTAATTACATTGCTGAAATTGTAATTATAATTGCCAATGTTAATTAATGTTCATAGAATACGATTACGAAAATGGTATAGATTAATAGTTTATTCCTCAATCTATGGGTGTGCAGCAAGTGATAGAATGGGGTGGGAAGCAGGAGAACTAATTCAAATTTCGCGCAAAAATTTGTTGTAGGGATACTAGAGATGTTGGTGCTATGTTGTACAATATGTGAGTATGTGTGATGAGGAATGCGTTTCCTCTTCAAACCCTAGACCCTATCAATGAGTACCGAGACATCTGTTATTGTTTACTTACAAGGGATTTAAAGAAATACCTATGTCCTATTTGTTCTTTGCGCTTATAATGCTTGGGCTTCTATTGGACTTTCACTGTGTGCGGCATGTACTTCACGACTTTAAAATCCTAGTAAGTCACCATATACTATTGTATTAAACGTACACTCAGACTCACAGATAATGACTGAAAGTTACGCAATATGGCAACACTGGAAGAATACACAATTATAAACAGAAAATATGGGTAATTTATTTTAAATCTGTATAAAATAGATGTTTATTATGGTCAAACTGCAAAAATTTTCTGACTATTTTTCTCCATTGGCTATTTTCCATGAATCTGAGCTTGTATCTAACTATAGTTGTGCTTTCATTATGATTGGTATTACCCGTTTCAAACGAGGGTGCCTTACATGTATTAAAAAGTGATGCATCCGGTTGTCGTGTTAGAGAGGATGAGTGTTGCCAACTTAGAATATCCAAAACAACCTAAAGCAATGCGCCAGGTCTTAAAGCTTGCCATGAATGGGTCTAAAACAACGGTGAGAGAGAGACTTTCATACACAGGGCATTTTATTGAACATTTAAACTATTGAAGGAAGGATTGAAATTACTTGAAATATGTATGTGAAGATTAGGATTAATACAAGGCTTTTTTCACGACGGTTACAATGGCAAAAACTATTTCGAAAGCGCATAAACTTGCAATAGAACTCAGAAACAAATTAGTTTTTATCGAATTAGTACTCTAAATACTCGCCTATATTTATTGTGTTTTTAGACAAGAAGAGAACAGAAATAAAATAACAACTAAAGAGTGGCAGAAAAAACAGAGTGATGCATTATAAAACTTATTAACCGCTATGAACCAATTTCAACTGTTGTAATATTACAAGCAGTTGGTTATTGTAGAATAAAGAATTAAATCTGGATGTCTGGAAATCTATTGTTATTGGCTTTGTTTGAACAAAGAAAGGTTAAATGTTTCCTACAAAAACTACTGAGTTTGTCACGTTTGCCTTGAATGTGCTTATAAATTTAGTTCACTCTTTGACATTCCTTTCTGAAACGAATAATAGTATATATTTTTTACTTACTTCATGTTTTCTTAATTATTTTTAAATATACATTCATGTTTTTAGCATCCTTTCTTTTGAACTCACATTGGTTTTACATTGTAACTCGATTCATTAAAAAAATAACTATTTGAAATGTATTTTATAAAAACTATTCACTTGTATAGTTCTTTATTTATTAGGCAAACTTTAAATAAACTAGTTATTGAACAATTTGGTGCCCATAAATAAGAGTTTTAAGATTTAGGTTCATGAAATATTTATAAGGAGGTCTCGGAACAATTTACTTGTGTTAAGGGGAACTTAAAGTGATAAGTTTGATAAAGAATGACATAAATTTAAATATTTATTGTAAATTAGGTATTTTAAAGCAATGTAAGCTTAAGGAAACGATCAAGGCAAATTAGTACAAGGCTATATTTCTATCTGACTTTGGGTTCATGCATGTATACCGGGAAACTAAGATCAACTTTTGGCTTCTTTTACTGCACATTAGCGTAGCACGAAAACTGGGTTTTAGTGCAGACAAAATACACGAAATTATTAACCTTGTACTAAAATATGTTGACACGATTGAGGTACAAGTGTTTGCAAGCACGTGATCTTTCATAGTGTTATGATAAAATGTAACAATATTGTGAAACATCACGACATTTAGCCGAAGCTTATGACAAAATTCTGTACTCCAGGAACCACATAGGCAACATACAGTTTTGGGGAGAGGTTTATTTTGTGTCAAGTGGCACCATGCATGTTGATATATGAGCCGTATTCTGCCTTGGATTCAAGAAAGCCGTCTCCATATAAGCTGTCAATTAGGAAGAAAATAAAATCTTAATAATAATATAATTCGAAAGCATATGAAGGGGAATACTGGCAGAAATACGACTTGAAAGTCACCCAAAAACCAAATCACGTCACAATTAATTCACAAGTAAATGACGTTCCTCCTTCAAGGCCAGTTACTTCATTTTTACAAACATTATACATGAACTTGAAGTAACTTTGCCAATGAATTTTATGTATTCTACTAATATAACATAGAAAATGAACGCAAAATATAATATATGCCAGCTTTTCTACTTCTTTGGTTAAATAAACTAAATTTTGTTGTTATAAAAACCGAAGAATACAATAATTGACCTTAACGCAACGAAATGTTTATATTATGCATCTTCTGATCATTCATGACTTTATGTGTTACATTACTACTTGGAAAGTAATCATCGTATAATACGTTTAAATGGAAGTTAAGAAAGGTTTTTTATAGAACAAGGTTATTACTCAGATGAGAAATATGTGGAACAGAAATGATTATTAGCACATAAGAGTCTACTGTGTTATATGTCTACTTATGCATGGGTGTATTAGTAGGGTACGATTAATATTAACGACTTACGATCAATATCCGTAGTACCGATTTTATGAAAAGTAACTAAAAAAAGTGTTGTACCTTCAGCTGGGATTCCAAGGTTCTCACAGTACATCTACTCTTTTAGAAGTTACCGATGAAATATTACATGCATTGAATGATTCGTTTGTAGTAGTTTTAGTTCTTTTGGATATAACGAAAACGTTTGATTTAGTTGAACATTATCTTCTTCTTGCTAAAATGAAGACTTATAATTTTTCTAATAAAATTATTGATTGGTTCAAATCTTTACAAGGTAGGGAACAATGTGTTTTTCTGAAGTCTTCTAACATCAAAATTTCTTAATCCTTGACTCTGGAAAGAGGCGTTTCTCAAGGATCAATATTAAGCCCAATTTCCTTTACTTTATACGTTTCAAATTTAGCGGCAGTTGTTGAAAACTCCCAAATTCACTGTTACGCTGATGAGACGCAGTTATTAATTAAATCTTCACCAGGAAATATCAAGCGAACAATACATATTCTTAATGAAGATCTGTATAATATACACAAATGGTTAAGCGAAAACGGGTTAGTCATTAATCCATTAAAATGTACTTACACAGTTGCCTTCAGATACTGAAACCATCGGAAGTAAATATGAAGTAACCATAGCATCCGGTATTCATCTAATATTAAAATTCTTGGATTATTAATGGACATAAATCTAAACTGAAATTTTCATGTGGTTAACGTATGCTACGGACGTGTGTTAAATAACTTAAAATGCCTATATAGATCACATGACTTGCTCACGACAAAATCAAAATTGTATCTCATACAGACACTAATTATGTCCTTGTTTAATCATCGTGATGCTGTAGGCCCTATATGGTTCTTCCCTTCAAATCAATAAAGTCAGATCCACTCAGAAGCCCAAAATTCCTGTATTCGGTTTGCTTTCAACCTTCGTAAATTATAACATATTCTTCCTGTATTAAAGGAAAACAATATTTTGGCAATGTATTGAAGAAGATTCTTTCGTTTCTGTTGCACAATTTATAACGTTATATATTCACAAGAAATTAGGTGTTTATCTACTTGGAAAACTTATCTGTATTTCTAGTGCCCATAAGTACGTTACATGTAATAGGCCAACAATTGATGTTCCAAGATGCAAATTCACGCAAACAACTCGATCTTTTTCTGTATCATTTGCGAAGGCCTGGAATTCCTTACCCAATGCAATTGCGTGTACAAAATTCCTTAATGCATTCAAAACTCCTTTGAGTGCATATTTACTTAATCAGTAAAGACTATGGCACTTTTCATGTAAGTTTTTTTAAAATTTTGTCTCATTATTATTATTATAGTATAAATGTATTGTCATTGTACGATTTGACAAAGGTTAGGTAAACAACTATTGACTGAACCTTACCTGCTGAAATAAAGGAAATTACAAATATGTGTCTGGTGGCTTTCTTAAGAGAGTAACCATATGAATTTCCTTATCCGCAGCAATGGTGAAGATAGAAACATTTCACTTTAAAAGTTCATTTTCCAAGAAGTTAATAAAACAGTCATAGACCAACGCCTATCTGCGAGATAATGTTTCAAATTACCTAAGTTTGCTGAAACACTGCTCTGCCGAATACAAATGTTGCACATAGAGTGATTTTCGTATAATAGAATGTTTCACAGTTATAGCGTTCCATCATTTTCAATAGTTTTAGGGTTACCATACGTCCATATTTTGTACGAACTGTCCGGTTTTAAGGGCTCTGTCCGTGCCCGTACCGTACTTTGCAAAAATTAAATAATTATCTGTATTTTTCATTTATTCAATATTGTGATTAATTACTATTTTTCAATCAATTATTAAGTATGTACTTTGGTAACCCTAATTGTTTTTACTTCATGATATACTTACTCATTCAGCTAACATAAAAAATAAGAAAACCTTGCACGTAGCAGGACTCAAAACTCAAACTCGTAAAACACGCACGCTACAGCCTCCGCCAGCCAGCCGATTGACAGTGAAAAACATTTTAAGGAATATAAGCCGATATACAAACTTTGACCCCTGATATTTAGAAACTGAGTAAATAGTGCGCTCTAGTATTTTGCCGTCTTTAGCCTTACACTTAGAGGGCGCAGAACGAAGTCTGATTTCAAACTTTACTTTCCACCTAGAGACCTCTCCTTGTTAGTGTCAAATGATGTACTGCGTGTTAATTATGAGGTCACCTTCCTCAACATTGTTATGAAAGTGGACTGTTTGTTTTTCTACTTTCTTGACTTTTCTCATAATCATGATGTAACAAATTCAAAATAGAATGTGACTAGATATTTTTAGAAATCGTAATGATTAATGATGTGATGGTATTAGGTAAGATTGAAGAACGTTGGACTTCGAACTGCGAGTGACCTTTACCACTTCGAGGACAATCAAGACAAGCGATTATAGTCTGTTTTTTTCCCCCCTCCAACAGCAAAACTTCCTCGCATACAGTGTTTCTGGTGTACAACAGAAATTCAATCGTGCTTCTAGTGTTCGAAAACGCAAACATGTCATGAATGAAACTCAAAAAAGGAAAAGGAAATTTCAAAAATCTTGTAAACAGTTAGTTAAGCACAGACCACTTATAAAGAATTTACTTAATACATAAGTTTATTGAATAATAAATATTTTAGGAAAGTATTTTATGGGAGTGATCTATGTACTAAGGAGCACCTTGAAACTCCCATCAAAGTCAAACACTTTCGGATAGATTTGGCACCAAACATTATTTTTTCATTCATTGTGAACCCACGATAGTCTTCAGTCTAGAAAAGTAACACTTGTTTCAACATATTTATTCTAATTAACGTCAGAGGAACATAGAACGATATTCCACGAGGGACAAGTTCATACGTGACGCTGAAACTGCATTAAAATAAAGTAAATCCAATTCTCCAATTCCTTATCTTGTGACAATTCAAAAGTTATCGAAATCAAGCAAGCTAAACAAATTTTCTGAATCAGTCTTTTAGTGGACATGTCCATCTTTCACCTTCCTTTACTCTTTTCTTTGGTTTGATGGTGATAAAGATATGAATGGTCAATTACCGACTGATAAAATATATTTGTAGGCACGAAAAACCCTATAGGCATTAAACACTCAAAATAGCCATTTATAGACACTATTAAATCACTTATACCGTATTAGTTGATTTAAAACACAAGAGCCTGGGACCGAATTCACAAAGCTGTCTAAGAGTGGGTCCACACTAGGCCAAATTTCTGTGCGTGCACAAATGCATATGTTGATGAGGATTGTGTCAAAGAGACGAAAACATCGATCGTTTCTTTCCTATTCCGAACTTTGAAAGTAAAAAATAACACTAAGAGAATGTACACGCATAATTAATTACCCCCGAAATGACTATTTTTATTGGCAGAACGCACTACAATAGGCTGAAACACACTGTCTTAATCAATTTGCCATAACTCTATGCAATTTGCAATTACTGGTAACTCTCCTCACCAGATACTATAACTACGTTCATTGTGTGCATGGAGCTCTACGTAACGGTACTGGAGTGACTACTTAATGTCGAAAGATAGACGCCAGAGAAAATATTTAAACTTGTTTGTCCACTTTCAGCCTAACTTAAAGTGAACCAAATTTTCAGTTCTAATTCACTTTGATACTCTCCTTATCGCTGTGTTTTTAGATTTAAGTCTTAATTCCTGATTTATTTAATTATAGTATACCATACTTTGCATATACCGGTAATACAAAATACTGCGAATAATATTTACGTTCTTTTGCAAGAATTAAGACATAAATAAAAAAAACGTATCGTACAGCGATATCTTGCGTAAAAACTGAGTTAGAATCGATAATTTGCTTCATATTGGTTTAGACACACGCCGATCATGATAGTAAATAGTAAATACGGTCGTAAGACAACGTTTAAAATGGCGGCCTCCTATCGGGGATAATAAAAAGAAAAGAACCAAACCTAACCTCCACTAATCGTTCTTAACACACTTATTATAATATAAGTGATAATAATGTCTTTAACAGGAAAAGAGAATAAAAAAAATAGAATTTGGCATATTACAATTCCGACCGTATTTACTATTATGATCCGAGGCTGGTTTAGACTGGAAGAGAACAAACGAGATTAAGGGCCATATGCACAGTCAGACCCGCAGCTGCCCCGTGGGTGCCCCGTCCCCGCGGTGTGCCGAAGGGATCCCTTTGTGTTGATGTTGCACAGTGCTTTACGACGGAAACCCGCGGTGATGGTTGAGCCGCGGGCTTGTTTAGTAAAATAAACCTGCAGCGAGGCTAGAAAAATAATGGAAAAAGTAGACAATCACGTTGCGTTCGATAGTTTTGTCATTTATTTGATTGTTTCTAGCGAGAAGAAGAAACGTTAGAAACTTGCAAGAGCCCAAAGTGATTTCGTATACGTAAGAAGAGATGCATATTTGTCTAAATACAGGAAAATATTAGGACAAAGGGAATGTAAAGTTACCAATACAGCATCTAATAAAAAGAATTAGGCGATATGTGGTGGAAAATACCTGAAGAATATAACTCTAACGAAGAAGTAACAATAAGCTTTTCTCTCATGTTTTCAGAAAAGAAAAAATATATTGATCATTAATTAGGCATTGGTATCAACATTTGTAAAAAAAAAAAAAAAAGAGAGAGAGAGAGAGAGTGAGAAAGAAAGAAATATGTAATCATGGGAAATTATTTGAAAGCATTAAGATATAAATCACGAAAATGTATGTTAGGAGAAATCAGAGAATAAATGAAATATTTTATATAACAGAAAGAGCATTGCAATTGTATTAACCATGTTAGGAAGCATATTTAAAAAATAACATCGGAAATTGCTCCACCATAATCAGTTCATGGTCTTTTTACGTTTTCATATCTGAGTAAACCTAACCGAACCTAGGCCTACCGTAGCAAAATGAATTAAGCTAAAAGAGAAAACATGAAAATACATGGAAAAATTAAGAGTAAAAAGGTTGTACTCTTACTAAAATGTGTGTTACTAAAATGGAGCATTATCTAAATATCCTAACTTCGCATTTTGTTAACAGGGCGTTGTTTGCCCGCTATTAATGGCGGTACCAGGATAGAAAGTTCGGGAGACTATACTATTACGTACATTTGAAAAAGTCGGAAGTTTATGACATGTTTGAAATTGCTAAAACTAGGGGAGGATTTTCAGTTTGTGTAACGTAAAGCCAAAGCTAGGAATGTAAAGATTTTTATACCCTACAAAAATATTTACAGGAATAAATATTTTTTACTTTTAACTACAAAGATATTAAAATTGGGGGGATGCTCGACGATTTGTAGGGGTTACACCACCCGTTGGGGAGTCTAGCAGAATCCTTGCGAAGGACTGATGCTAGCTTGCTTTGCGTGTGATTTGGGTGAGTAGCCAACTGAAGCACGTGTTCTATTACGTAGTATGTAGAACACGCAATAAAACGCGTGTTTCAATTGGCTGCTCACCCAAATTGCGAAAAGTTAGCGTAATGCATGTTTAATTTCAAGCGAACATTTTCCTCTTTTCTCAAGTTCTAAATCATGAGCACAACGTGAAATTTGTTCGGCATTACTTCCGAAGTTGGTCGTCCGTCTGGTTTTCGGCTAAAAGCCTGATGAAAGCTACGAAAATTTAAAAATCATCATTTTTTACTTGCAGTTCACTAGTTTTCTGCTTCGTTCGGTTACCGCGCAGGGTGAGGATGTTTACATTTATTATTAATAATTGCTTTCTTGCATTTTTCGTACATTATCTTAAACTAGTGACCATGGGAACGTGGAGGTTAGGTAAGGTTTAGTGCGGGCATGTATATTATAGTATATTTTCATATGTTCATATTTATTATTAATAATTGCTTTCTTGCATTTTCGTAGATTCTCTTCAATTACTAACCATGGGAACGTGGAGGTTAGGTAAAGTTAGGTGAAGTCATGTATCTTTACTCTTTTTGTTCTCATATACGTTACAGCTCTTTTCGTCGGAACAAAGCTTACCACACTTCCTGCAATTTGTTTTTAGATTTATTAAACCATGACTTTCATACAGTTTCAAAAGATTTTCTTCATTATAGCCGTATAGTTTCACCAACTGCAATGGTGTTAACTTACATCCTGGGTAATGTCCCTCTACACCTGTAGCCACGTTCAAAATATAATTGCTCGTAACTTTCCCACAATCCAATCATGCGGTAACCTTCCGCCAAGTAGTTCCCTCCGCTTTCCAAATAGTTCCATGTTTATCACATTTTATATAATAAAATAAACTCAACTTTCGCTCTTCTTATATATTATTAGACACACAAACGAGAAATTATCCATTTCTTCCCTGTAAATTTTCTGCATACTACTAGAAACGGACCACCAACTTTGGAACTTAACCCATTTGTTCCATGGAGAAATATTATTATTGTTGTAAATAAAGCAAAGTTCATCGGTATGACTACTTGCGATATGTGCGGCACTGGAAGACCTATGAAAGCTAAGCCAATACACTACTCTGCACGATCTGCTATTTACGTTAACAAGCTGCGAATTAATGTTATAATACATGAACCAAAAACTCATTTTCTTTTCTAAACGAACTATGGATCCGTTCGATACTTTTAGAAAAACCTTTTCAGGTACAGGCTTGTGAATTAAACCTATCCTTCTCCCTACCATCTAGTGAGCAGCACACTAGACTATAATAATGTTATTACGACGCACGTCAACACTGTGCAGATTTTTTTAAATTATAAAATAATTAACATAAATAGTCTGATCGTAAACGTAATGTTTTGTAAATTACTTGTACCACTTTCTTGTCTATTGTTAAAGCATCACTCATTGCTAAAATACAATATATTTCGAAAAATACAGAAATAAAATCACGAGGTGTATATACACACACATCACCCACGGGACAGCCAAGGGTGGTTCGATCCTCCCGCGACTAATCCCTGATGCCGCGTGGAGGCCGCGGGTCTCTTTCAGTCCCACGGGATGACTGTGCAACACAAAATGGCCAAGGCTCTCTCAGGCTTTCCGTGGGTAGGCCGCGGAACGACTGTGCATGTGGCCCTAAAAGTGTCCTCTCCGCTCCCTGGCTTCCAATATTCATGAAATTGTCAATGACACTAGTCAGCCCAGTATCGCTTTTAGATAGAGGTCATTCATGCCAACAAATATGCAAATTTGTGCAGTAAGTAATGTTATGCTCTATAGTATGAATTATTGTATCTATGATTAATGTTATATGTTTTAAAAGTATTTATTTATTATTTTATGGAAATATCTTTGAATTTGTACTTTAAATAATATGACTTGATGTTTTGCGGGTGGCTGATCATTCAGGTGCATTGTGCATGTTTCGCAAGTTGCTCGATAGATGGCAGCACAACGAAAGCGATAGTGTGTGACTTAAAATGGAGTTTTCATTATATTAGATGATTGGTTTTCACTTTTAATATCGGCACAAGAGTATAATGAGTTAATTTAATAATTGTTATAGTGTTGAGGAAAAGATTTTGTAATTTATTATGATGACAGAATATTTAGTCGCTTCTGTTTAGTGAACCCAGGAATGTAAAACGGTAGGTTGGGTTCAACGAGACTAGAAGTATATATGATGTAGTTTAAGGTCTGAATAAATACCTATATTTTGATATTATCGTGTTCTCTTAATTTCGTTTGGGAGAATATAATGCTACCAAGGTCGCTGAAAAGCACCGCAGTAGTGTTTATAATCATAGGCTCTACGATAGTATATTTGGTGTTTGTAGCTCACACTGCGGGGAGCAGACTGGGGCACATTTTTAGTGTATTAAATTCACATCGAAGTTTCGTCAGAACCCATAGCGCCATGAGATACTTCAAGTTGGTAATCTGCAATCGGACCGCACAGCAACAAATATTGAACTTTAAATAGTATAAGATATATTGAAGAAAGGTCCCATTACCGTAATGACGCGTATATATACAGAGCAAAGAAACAACTGTTTATTTCCCTGTAATGAGTTTTCACCTCTATCTAAAAGCGATACTGAACTAACTACTGCCATTGAAAATTTCATGAATATTTAACCAAGGAGTGGAGAGAACACTTTCAGTCTAAACCAATATGGACCAAATTATGGTTCTCAGTTTTTTACGCTTGCTATCGCTAGGTTTTTATGTATGTCAACTCTTCCAAAAAAAACGTAAACATTATTTGCAGTATTGTCTATTATACGCAGTGTACGGTACACTATTATATGAATAACTTTGGAATTAAGACTTAAATAATAAAAAAAAAAAAACAGCAGTGAGAAGCGTATAAAACTGAGAACTGAAAATTTGGTCCACATTGGATTAGACTGAAAGTGGTCAAACGAGTTTAAATATTTTTTCTCTGGCGTCATCTTTCGACACTAAGGAGTCACTCCAGTGCTACGTAGAGCTCGATGGTCTTCACCATCATGTGCACGCACAGAAATTTGCTTAACCACTCACCTTTGCGGTAAAAAGTTGTCTTATGCACCCTATTAAGACAAAAACGACTATGCTTTGCAATACAACATAGACCAAGTTTTCAGTTCTAATTCAGATTTATTACGCTTGTTATCGCTTGCATCTGATTTTATATTTATGTGTGATTTTTTTTAGTTATGCACGTACCAGACTGTGCAATGCTGAAACAATATTTAAGTTTTTAAAAAAACAGATATAAATAAGTAGGTCGAACCACACAGCTTTACACAAATGTAAAAGAACCGAGAGTTGCAGCTAAATATTTGGTCCACATTGGTTAAGACTGAAAGTGACGATCTAGATTAACTGTGTTATCCATTTTCGGGCTTCACACATTCATTAAATCTTTAATGTCATAGATCAGTCCAGTATCGCGTTTAGATATATGTCAATGAATTGTCTAGTGCATGCAAAATTTCTGTTAACTTGTCCAATATGCTCGGAGGATGTCATGGATCTAAATACAGGAGACGAGTATACTTCTAGCGACCCGAAATTGAAGCCAGCACAAGCCATGATTACCTGGCGGGTGTAATTGATTAAAAACAACAACTGAACATCATGTTCCGTACAATACCATACTCTATTTAAAATATTCCAATCTTCCTCCTCCCTTCCTTAGCTAGATTTTCATCCATTCTTTGCTTCCACACACCCAGGCATAGGTCAACCAATAAGACGCAAGTATATCCCAATTCACCAGGCAAGATTAATCGAAAACCAGCGTCAAGTTGACACAGCTTAATTGTATTGGGCCAGTCAATCCATCTCCCGTATCTAAATCCATGAGTAAATCCCAATTCACCAGGCAAGATTAATCGAAAACTAGCGTCAAGTTGACCCAGCTTAATTGTATTGAATGTCAATCCGTCTTCCGTATTTACATCCATGGGAGGATATGAAATGACGTCGCAAAGATAACGATTTGAGGGATTGTGTTGCGGGTACATCTTACACACTCTATTAAGCAAGAAAATAGTACGCTAAGCTAGAAACGAAAACGAACGCTCAAGAGAAATAAAAACGGTTAAATTGTCTCAAAAGGATCTACTACTATAGGAATAATACAAATCATGAGGATGATGGTAATGATTTGATAGTATAGGGGAGGGCGAAGATAAAATAAATTTAGCTGATCACCCCCCATTCTTTTGCATCTTTCCTCATCCAAGGTCTGGTATTATCCACGATAACCTTTCGTTAAGGGCAACGATCTAAGTATTTTGCTTAGTGAGTACACTTTATGTAGCTTCATAATTATGTCAATTCTGAGAACCAGAATTGAACTTTTGAACGGTAGATACGAACCCGGATATTGAAGTCCAGAATTCAAAATTTTTCGTTTGCAGAATCAATATTTCGAATCTAATTCGTGACTTCTTCCATATCTGGCCTGCATTGGCACAATATTATCCAAATAAATGACCGAATAACCAATAATTGGCTAATAAATTTACTTACTTGAATTTATTCATTGGTCTTTAGACATCTCAGGCTCAGGCCAGGGAGAGCATGTTGGAATGTGGTTGACCAGGGCTTAGTCAGGAGGTACCATCCTGACATTCGACTGGTGTGAATTACGAAAAACTTTGAAAAACTCAGGACGGCTGGCTACAGAGATCATTCCCAAAACCTTCAGATTGCTCTACAAACTGAGCTACGGATGCTATGTACAAATTTACCTATACATTATCGCTGCATACACTGTAAAAAATAACTTCCTGTACACATTTGGATTACCGACATGTCTTTCTATAGATGATTTTTAAACACTTTTTATACAATTCTTGTAATAAAAAGGTAAAGCTATCCCTGTGCGATACGCACGCGCCGTGAACGGTGCATGGGGCATGTGGAGGTCGCGCTCCACATTTTCTTGACCTACTGTACGAAGCGAGGTGGAGTGGTCAGTCCCACGCTCGACAGCCTTTACCTTCCCAAGGAGCCCAGGAATACCAAGGACACTCTGGTACTCAATTTGATAGGAGGCTGAGTGCCCCTCAGAGCGCCAGGCATGGGAACACTGAGAGAAAAGTCTCCAGTGTCCTGGTCGGGATTTGAACCCGGGCCGCCCGATTCGTAGTTAGACGCGCTACCGTCTGAGCCACAGCGACTCATACACTTCTTGTAATAAGTCTGATTAAAATCAGAATTACTCATTTTTGTATACAACTATGTGAATGAACATCTTTCAACAATGAATAAAAAAGAAAATAAAAAATCGGCACGGATAGGATTCTTGAAATGGTTATGGACTTTATTCTCTGAAAGTTTAAACCTTTTAGGCTTGAATTTGTAGGAGCAGCACTGGAATTTCTTACAACGAAAATAATACATTTAAGACATACTAAGCTAGTGATACCATCTGGCGTTTGAGATCGTTACTTTACACTAACCTTGATAGACTGAGAAAATGGGGCAACACGCTTAAATTTATTAAACAATTAATTCTTTTTAAAATCAAAATTTAAATTTTTCCAAGTTTTTCAAATAAACAAATAGGTAATGAAATAAATGGAGCGGAGAAGTTTCGTCGTTCTTCCTTCTGTACACACACACACACACACACACACACACACACACACACATATATATATATATATATATATATATATATATATATATATATATATATATATAAATTTGTATTTGTGTCTGTGTATGTTGTTTGAGATTTCCTCCATTGTAAATTTGACAAGTAGCACACTATTTATAAAAATGTATTATTGTTCTAGAGCAAATATGTTGGGAGCAAGGTAACTCCCCATAAGCAAAAGTCGGCGGGCCACCGTCGGCCCGCCCACTTTTGCTTATGCCCTCCTCTCTGTGTTACGAGTCAGCACTACCTTCATCTCATTTTGTTTACTAGTTGTTAATATTTTAAAATTATTAAAGGATGAAAGACAGCATAGCAACTTTGGAAAGTAGGTGGGACTGTACTTTTGAAGTTAAGTAATATGACGTCATAAATCTCATAACGAACTTACTTGACGTTGATAAATTTGATTGTCTGCAAATTCTGACGTTTTCACCTAAAAGTAAGTTCTTTATATGATTTATGATTTTCAGTGCTGAAGCTGGAAAAAATATTTTAGACTGAACGGTGGAATTACAACCTCACAAATTTACAAAAAGCCACTTTTACTTAAATTAACATTACCAAAATGGATGACCAATGTACCTTTTAACACGAAGGGGCTCAATTAAGGAGGTGATTTAAGAGCGTCATAACAATGGCTAAAGCACTCATAATCAATAGCAAATTAAATACTTAACAATGTAGATCACCCCCGCCATCTTGGTATGACCTTTCCATTGATTTACATGGGAATTGTTTCACTCGTCTTATGACTCTCAGCAGCGTAATTTTTAACTTCTGTCTTCACCTAGTGTTTCGTCATGTTTTCTTTGACGCATGCTGTTTTATAGAAATGCAATGTTTTACACACGAACTGTAGAATATAATTTCCAGTTGATATATTGTGATTTATGTGGTAAACTATTAATAATACATTATACTCATGTATTTGAAGAAACTTTACTGATCAAAACTCTACAAGAGTCAAAAGAACCACCAAGACAAATTTCGTGAAAGCGGAACTTGAATATTCAACTTCTGAGAGACACAATGATTCTCATGTAAATCAATGGAAAGGTCATACCAAGATGGCGGGGGTGATCTACACCGTTAAGAATAGTCATTAGTGGTGAATTATTTTTTAAAAAATATGTATTAAATTGCCACGGCAAGAATACAAGATAACGATGCTACTCACAGTTCAGATTAAAGTTATTATCAAAATATATTTCGAAAACATTTTCGAGAGTATTGTTTCTGTACTTTCGTGAATTTAATTAAGTTCTGTACTTACTCTCAAGCTCGATTTTAATTATCTCGAAACTCCGTTTCGGCGCATTCCGGCCCGACTTCATCACTGATGACTTGAGATCACAGTCAACAATAGGCAGCAACATGTTCTACTAGACCATGAGAATAAGTGCGTTCGGAAGTCCAAAGTCGATCACGGAAGATTGCAGGTTTCTAGCATCAGACCCTACTATTTTCCGATAGTCGGAATTCTAACAATCACAAAAATTGTCGTCCCGATTATCAAATCCAATTTACAAGAATTTTGAATTTATTTATATAGTCTTTAGGCATCTATGGCTCAGGCAAGGATAATATCGGGAAACGCATGAAGAAAAGAGTTGACCAGTTACTAAGTTGAAGGAATATCCCGGCATTCGTCTGGTGAAACTGAAGAAAATCCCTGGAAAAATCTCAGTGAAAATAGTCGGTAGCTGGTATCGAACCAAGAACCTCCCAAAAGAAAAGTCAACACTCTACCAACTGAGCTACGGTCGCTCGGTCCCGAATTACAATTCCGGGATATTCAGGAATGTCAAAGACGTCTAAGATCGAAGACAGATTTACCAACTCGAAGGTCTCTGAGCAAGATGAACTGAAGTTAGTTGTCCTTTTTTTTCCCCAACAAATGGTTGAAAAAAAAAAAACTTCCAAAGGTGTGACCTACAGTTCAAGGCGAACTGAATGCCACTACGTTCAGTGTTTTCTCCGCAAAACTAACCACAGACTCCTTAATTACAAGTCGACAAAGGAAAGGTATATAATCTATAAGGAATAATAAAACCAACTTTTATCACTTGTTCAATTAACTTCAATAAAGTTGTAGTATTTCAAAGCCCGATGTAACTTTAGGAATTCGGAAATCTTAAATTTCACAAGCTTCAGAAATTCCAATGATTCACTAAACAAGACGGATAAGATAATGTGTTTTAAACATATCTTGTTTGCTTTCGTTCACAGAATACTGTCTAATAATATAGAAAGAAAACATATGTTTTGAATTGACAGATTTCGCGTGTACTTTCTTTCTATTACAAGAATGTGAAAGGAAAAATAACAGGAGCGAAACTCACCGCTTTCTCCCGACTGATGCCGAGGTGATCCAACAACTACACTGACATTCTACAAATTCAAGGACTGATTCGCGCAAGTTGTCAGCTGTTTAGCAGCTACGTCATAGGAGGCTAGGAGGAAAAAAAAGAAAGAATAACATAATTGCTTTAATCTCAGTTATAAATTAAGTAATAACTACCGTTAATCGCTGATGTGTATAAAAATATTTACTTGTTTCTTTGATGACATACATAGAAAAAAGGAGAGATTTTGAGGTGCACTTCTACAGAAATAAGTACCCTGGCGGATCTATATCCTGCTCTGTATAAAGCTACCTCTAGAGTCTAGATATATATACACAACTTTCAAAAAGTGCCCTGGCTCCTCCCTTCCCCTGGAAAATTCTACTTACTAGGCACGTATGTAGAAGTTGTTTCCGGGGACAGGGGCGGATTCAGAGGGGACACTGATCTGAGGAATAAATCAGGGACATTTTCGAAAATTTCCCCGTAAATGAATTTTGTAAGTATAAATTTATCATAGTGCTAACAAGGGGACTACCCCAAGTGTTACAAACAGATTGAAACAAAATTTGTTGTATGGACAGAACACACGCCAGAACTAAAATATATGGTAGCAAAAACTGCTCCAATTACCCCCTTCTGATATTTTGGCCCCCTAGTCGAATAGCTCACTCACTGACCTTGCCATCAATATTCCCAGGCCAAACAGCTAATGCTAGAAACACAAATCCGAGACGCCAAATGTGGTATAAATGTTGACTATCATGAGGAGGTTACGAAACAGAAAAGAAACTGTGGAAAAGTCGCCATCTTGAATCCAATATGACGTCCTAAAATAAATGCCGACAGTATAAGCACAGCTCGAACTACGGAAGCTAGAAATACCAAATTTTGAATGAAGGCCAATCATCAAACGTAGAGTACGAGAATAATCAAAAATATTCAAGAAGTCGCCATCTTGAAACCAATATGGCGGACTAGAATGTATTTCACAATGACTGGGGCTAGAAACACCAAAGTTGGCACAAATTTTGATTATCAAGAGTTGGTCACGAAATGATAAAGAAATTGGTAAGCAGTCACCATCTTGAATCCAATATGGGTTCCGAAAGTAAATATTGAAGGTATATGCACAGCCCAAAGTACTGAAGCTAGAAATGCCCAATTTGGCATGTGTATGGGAATGGGTAGTTAAAGTTAAAAATACCAAATGGTGAAAAAGTTGCCATCTTGGATCCAATATACACACTATATCATGTACACTATATAACACACAATTCAACCTTATCCATGCAAACGTCCACACAAGAACACATTTTGTAGCGTTTTGCGTTATATATACAACGAACGCAAGCATTCCGTAACTTCATTGTGTTGGTTTAATTCTTATTCCGATTAGTAGTTGTTTCGAGCAAAGGCATATGAAGGGAAAGGTTAATATTTCATGATGGCGGCCATATTGATGGCAACCTTTGCTAACTTTTGTATTATCTCCTTTACCTAAATGAACATTTATACCAAATTCCGTGTTTCTAGCTTCAGTCGTTTGGGTTGTGCATGTACTTTCGTTATTTATTTAGGCCGCCATATTGGATCCAAGATGGCACCTTTTTCACCATTTGGCATTTTTTCCTTTACCTAGCCATTCTCATATACATTTATGCCAAATTGGGCATTTCAAGCTTCAGTACTTTGCGCTGTGCATATATCTTCAATATTTACTTTCGGATGCCATATTGGACTCAAGATGGCGACTGTTTCCCAATTTCCTTATAATTTAGTGACCACCTCTTGATAATCAAAATTTGTGCAAACTTTGGTGTTTCTAGCCCCAGCCATTGTGAAATACATTCTAGTCCACCATATTGGATTCAAGATGGCGACTTTTCCACAATTTATTTTGTTTCGTAACCTCCTCATGGTAGTCAACATTTATACCACATTTGGTGTCTCTAGCCTCAGCGTCTCGGCTCTGTGTTTCTAGCTTTAGCTGTTTGGCCTGGAAATATTGATGACTAGGTCAGTGAGTGAGCTATTCGACTAGGGAGCCAAAATATCACAAGGGGCAATTGGAGCAGTTTTTGCTACCATATATTTTAGTTCTGGGGTGTGCCCTGTTCATACAAAAAATTTGGTTTCAATTGTAACACTTGGGGTAGTCCCCTTGTAAGTTTTATTATGGAATATGAAACACTAAGATCTTTCTCACGAAAAAATGAATGTGCTATTAAAATAAAAAAGGGGGTTGCTTTCAATGTGATAAAATGTCGAAATAAAGCTTTAAAAATAATTTTCCTCTTGAAAAGGGGCACGCACCATCCGCATCCACTCTCTGGATGCGCCACTGTTCGAGAAGAGCCAGCACCTTTGGGAGGCAAGGTCTGTCTGGGCTTGAAATTTCCCTAAAATACACATAATTTTGAATAAGGTATACTATTTTGAAGAAGAAAAAATCGGAGTTTTGCGGGCCCCAATTTTGGTTTTACATGCTCGGAAAGTTAAAACTTGGCTTTACTTGCTCCCTGGCAGAGTCAATGTAAGGGAGGAAGAGAAAAATAAGAAGCAAATTCGATACTCTGTCTCTCTTTAATTCATTTTCAGGTTAGATATGCTTTATTGGGGTTATTCATAAATACGTGCCTTTTATTCGAGATTAAGTTGTTGGTATGATATTTTCTCTGAACGAACCAACGCCGATGTAATACAAGTGTGACTGACTGATATAGGTCTCGTAGAACACGTGACGGGATATTTAAAATGGTTTGCACGGACAAACTGTTTTCAGCGAAGGAGATGATGCCGTGGAATAACCATGATGTAAGGATGCCATTATTACAATTTTAAACATGTTAAAATTACTCGAGTTTAAACTTGGTGTAGGCACAAATGTAATGGATGTGGGTTTAAGGTAGAGGTGGGCAGATTCAAATCCTGGAGGAACCGAGAACCAGCAGATCCTAAAGTAACCGGTTCCCAGCGAATCGGGTTCTCAGTTCCAAGATCCGAATCTGAACCCCTTTCCGAATTCAATTGTCCTCCGTTCCGCTCCGTTGTTCTACGTCCCGTTCACTTCCGTTAGGCACACTTATCCGAATTAAATAAGTGTTTAAAATTTTAACCACAGATGTCACCCAAGTCTGGAAACAGCTGAAAACCCTGAAAACCCTTCATTTATTACATACTATTAGAGAAAGTTCATTAGACCACAGTTTACTATTTTCTTAAGACAAAATTAATTTATGAGTGTAAAATTTTGTTAAAGATAGTTTTCTGGTTAGTTAGAGTTTTCTCCTCTTAGTAGCGCTATCGTTTGTAATGACAAAGCAAGAAGTACACAGCAAGATATGGCTGTTGTGTTAAATCAATACAACAAAATGGTATTGATTTCGGCGATTCAACACAATAGATGTGCTTTTAATGCTGATTCAACACAATATTAGTACTATCATAGTGTTGAATCACCGAAATCACACAAGAAACGGTGTTAACAAAAAAAATGGTGGTCTCCTCGGGACACCGGAAAGTGTTTTATTAACACAATCAATTTTTGCAGTGTACCACATTCGCCATTTGTGGAAAATGGAAATTCCCAGGCAGGCATAGATACTTCCGTGAAGCATTTTTCCTTCCGACTTTCTAGGGTGAACTTGCTAATAGTTTGTTGAACGATATAAAATAATCTCAAGCATAAAATAAAATTGAAGTCATCATAATTTTCAAATTAACTTAATGGAATCTGAACTCAGAACAGAGTACAAATTTAACAGTAACTTCTCAGTAACGCCGGACACTACTAACACATCCAGTATTTTTGAATAGTCAGGATCATCAAATGCCTGGCATATTAGAGCTCATTGTTCATTACAATAGAAATGAATGTGGTGTGACCAATGGCTATTACATAATTTGAAGTCACTAAAAGTGAGATGGCATAACGTTATCAGACAAAGAAAACTTACAATAATTCAGGCAAATTTAAAACGGTGAGTAATAGCACTTTTATTAAATTCTGTGTTGGATGTAGGAGATTACAGAAATAGCACATTTTAACAAACATTAATAGATAATTTATGTGTAAGAATTCCTATCGACGAAAAGCTTTGCTAGGTAAAATTTCTGTTCTGCATTCTCCCAGCATCACCCATTCAGCTTCAGCCAAAATTATATAAAGACCTTTAAAAAAATCACATTCAGATCGCTTTGAGAGCCCTTGGTAATGAGGTTCAATTTTTTAAAAATAATGGGCAAATCACAATAAGAATGACATTTTAGAAAATGGGTTGGATAATTCTTAAAAATATCTAGCAAACTAAGTAATCCATAATTTGGAAATATTTGCTATTGATAAGAAATTTGAAATCCTGGGCTATACTGGCTTAAGTTAGTGACCTTCAAATATCTCTGCTAAAAAAATTAGCTTCAATATGAAATAGTTCATTTCGTTAATGTTAGATGAGTCACTTTTCAAAATATCAGTGTTTTTCTTGATTTGTTCGGTATTTTTAAAAACTAAAAATTACAATTGTTTATAAAGAATGTGTATACTTTTTAAACTTTGTATATAAATGTGTGTGAAAGCGAGAGAGAGGGAGGGAGAGAAAGAGACATCTTTTTCATTGCCTTTCTAGAGGAACAGCTTCAACTTCATAAAACAGAGTACGTTTACAAGAAATAACACTTACATAATAGTACAACAATAGCATTCGTGTTTTTACTTTCGATGTTTTAACATAGTTTGTTTGGTGGGCATAAATTGGCGTATTTGTGATTACACACATTGAAATAATTATGGTTGAGGAAATGTAACGGGAGAATTCCAAATAGCTTCTTATGGAATGCATGCAGTAAAAAGCACAAAAACGTACATAAAATATATGAAAATAGAATAGTATTTGATATAAAATCTGAAATAAAGGGGGGCCCTTGCCCCTCCCTGCCGACGCCCTAGCTCATATGTTACCCTCTCATCTATTAATATCTACACGGGATCCCATTGGGGAAATCTAACCAACAATATTATTTTCACAGTGCGAAGTTAAAATTATTCAATGATCATGAAGATATATCACTCAAAACATGGTACAATATCGATAACGTAATGTGAAATCAAATCTTAAACTATTAAAATACTTACATTCAAATACTTCGGCACGGTCATTCATTTTAAACTTTCAACGTGTGATCAATCCTACATATTTGTCCCCACTCCCAAGTGAAGAAGGAATTTTGGCATGAAATATACCGCTCTGTTTTCTTTTCAACATGGCAGCAGCACGCAACCGATCGGAGGGTTAAGTGACCATCTGGTCCTCCGTTGCTCCGTTCACTTCAATGCTCAGTCAAAGGGGGAATTCGGATAACCATCGACGGTGCATCCGACGGAGCAAGGGTAAGGAACGGAGCATAAAGTGGCAATTCGGAAAGGGGGTGAGTACCCTGTTCCAAGAACAGGATCCAGGCACTAAGTTCCAAGATAAGGGTACCCGATTCCAAGATCCAGATCTTTGGTTCCAACATCTATGTACCCTGTTCCACGATACGAATTCTCGGTTCCACAATTTATGTCCGAGTAACTGGTTTCAGACTCGTTGCCAGGATTTTGTTAAGGGAGGGGCACATACAAACTTTCTCTCTCTCATATATACATGTGACTATTTTAAACCGAGTATTTAACACGCTTTTTGCACTTGGTACGCATAGTTCCGGGTTTGATTCTTGTTAGAGAATCAAGATTTTCGGTGCTGAGGTAATTTGAGAACTACTTACAAAAAGAATTAACGAATTCCAGTCCAGAATGCTAGAAAATAACTGTTATTTTAATAATAATAATAATAATTATTATTATCTATATTTGATTTTACGTTAAGTAAGAACTCGTTTCTATGCATACAAAAAATATTCTGCGAAGGAACTATTCTTACAAAATCATTTGAATAAACAATTCTAATAGCCTGCTGCATAATTCTTTGAGTTTTAAAACCTGTTGTGATGAGCTAAAAAAATATATATATATTGAATCATATTTTATATTTTTACATAACTGACCAATATTTTTACATTCAAAATTCTTGTTTCTATTTTTGTATCAGTGAAAGCTGATTTCTGATTATTTACTTTGCAAAAAAGAACA
Organism: Lepisma saccharinum; assembly: GCA_022664845.1. Lineage (NCBI taxonomy): Eukaryota > Metazoa > Arthropoda > Insecta > Zygentoma > Lepismatidae > Lepisma > Lepisma saccharinum. The sequence goes on along the minus strand of JAGDQP010004657.1, from coordinate 34,307 downwards.
GAAAGATCAAAGATTATCAGAGATCAACAAAAGCAAGGTGATTAAAATTTTGATTGTCTTTGAAGCCTAAAATAGTAATTGAATGCCTGTCCTATAGACCAGGGGTCCTCAAGTCCCCGAACCAGAAAGTTACTCGACAAATACGAAATATGCTTTGAGATACCAAAGTAGAATGAAAGTTGTCTGATAAAATTCCGTGGTCAGACAGTAAACATAAACGAATAATGCAAACGTTAACTAATCTCCTTGACATCCAGATCATGAAGGGCTGTGAACTACTATAAAATTTACTTTTTATTTTTAATTTCCAAATGTTAAGGAGCAATATAAGATTTGTTTGAAATGTTTCTGGGGGTACGTAGATCCGCATCTGAAGAGGTGCTCCCTTCTCTTAGACTAACTTTTGTGAACTCATTGAATCATCGCCTACATATGGGAGCAAAGATGCAATCCCATCCTTAGCAACTAACTGATATATGTAAGTCAACAATCGTAATCGCAGTAAAATGATAACCTTTATAAATTGCTCTTTAACTTTGATTTTGTGACCACTTTTACAGCGCAAATTTTAGCCGACGTTTGTCTCTGGCGAGCAGACTGAGAACATATTCTACGTTGATTTCAATGTCACTGTTCACTGACAATGTCAGACCATTTAATCTGTCCTCTGTCATTGACGAGAGAAGATATGATTTAATTATCCTCAAACTTGAGAAGCAACGTTCAGGTGTACACGTTGTTATAGGTATAGTCACAAGAATCTGCAACAGCTTGTAGATATTCAGATACAGTTTTTCTGAGCAATGCATCAAGTCATCAACAGCTGTACGTGGACATTCATTTGCAGGCACATTTTCCACTTATTTTGCCATAATTCGAATTCTGTCCTGGCCATATTTACTCCTGCCCACATCATTATAGAGAGTAGCTTTTTGATTGGAGGAGGAAGTCAAAATAGCTTTGTTATTTACAAATTTAATATATAAGATGTCCTTGTTGAAAATGATTAGTGGGCAAAGCCCCTTGTTCCGACATCCTGGCACATAATATAGCTGTAAAAAGGAGCCTCAACCATTTCAGGACAAAAGGCAAGAAAATCGAACAAATTCGCACTGCCTACAGCTCACCGTAAAGAAAAGATTTAATTATTTTAAAACCTGATAAATAAAGAGGGTAGACAGTGAAAGTTATATATCTGGTGTAGTAAAAAGTAATCCATTATTTTTGCATGACATTGAAGGCTTGACTTACCATAGTTAGAATGATCCGATTTAGGTCACATATGCGTCGTTTTGTTCGATAACGTGTTGCCATTTGGAAGGTAATATCATGATGCCTCTCTCATAGAAGCCCTTGTCCCTATTGGCAAAAAATTGAGACAGTCGATTTTCACAAGCCTCTCTGGACGCGAATTTTGCACCAGCAAACGTGTTCGCCATGGACAGGAATTCACTCGGTAATCACTCGGTGCCAGGTCCGGACTATAAGTGGATGCATAAGAACCTCCCAACCAAGTTCCCGGAGCTTCTGGCGAGTCACTATCGGTGTGTGGCCTGGCGTTGTCCTGGTGGAACACAATGCCTCTCCTATTGGCCAAAGCTGGCCGCTTCTGAGCGATTGCTGCCTTCAGACGGTCCAATTGTTGACAGTATAGTTCCGAGTTAAGGGTTTGGCCGTAGGGGAGCAGCTCATAGTAGATAATTCCCTGCCAATCCCACCAAACACACAGCAAAACCTTCCTGGCCGTCAATCCTGGCTTGGGCACCGTTTGCGCCGGCGTACCGCGCTTCGACAACGACCGTTTTCGCGTGACGTTGTCGTAAGTGATCCACTTTTCATCACCAGTCACCAACCGCTTCAGAAATGGGTCGCTTTTGTTGCGATTCAGCAGTGATTCGCAGATGGAAATTCGGTCCATGAGGTCTTTTTGCGTTAACTCGTGTTGCACCCATACATCAAGCTTCTTTTTGTATCCAGCCTTATGCAAATGGTTCCACACGGTTTTTTGTGCAATGTTTAGCTCTTGGGCAATCGAAACAGTGCTTACATGACGGTCGGACGCGACAATATCCATGATTTTATCGACATTTTCGACACGTGGCCTTCCAGTGCGTTGGTACATCTTTGACGTCAAAATTACCGGAACGGAATCGACGAAACCAAAATTGCGCGTGATTGGCTGTTACAGTATCAGGACCATAAACACTATTCACATTTGCAGCCGCCTAGCTTGCGTTTTCGCCTTTATCGAAGAAAAACTGTAAAATATAGCGTATTTTCTCTTTGCTAGTGTCCATTTTGACGCGCGCTCACACAACACTGAGTCAACTCATCACAACTATCTGAACAGTGTTTGTAGTACGCAATCTCATCGTTTGAACGCCATCTCATTGAACCTGATCGGACTTCTACAACGCGAGATACAGATCACTGAAGCCATCTATTGGCAAAATAATGGATTACTTTTTACTACAGCAGATATATTTTATTAATAATAAACAGAAATATGTAATAATTCTGTACATGTTAATGTAAGAATATTACGAAAAACTAATGAATTGCTCAAAAAGATTCCATGTGCCCGGCAAATAAAAATAACCCGTATCGTAAGGGGAGGGCTTGCAATCTGGTGACACCACCGTCCACAATGGTCAAGGTCAGGTCGCCTGTCAACCACCGGTAGGCCCTACTCCACACTGTGCAACGCAACTCTGATAAGTATGCACTGTTAAAAATGTTTAGGAAAGTGCCTTGATATATCCGGTAATGTTTAAAGATAAATTTGCAGTAATCCTGTAAGCGCACCGAGATATTTATTTTGTGGTACTAGAAGTTCCGAGTTTTCAGTTCCAGTTTGATACTCGCACATGCGCAAAAATAGAAAACAATTTCTTATTATAACCAAACACGCAATTTTGATCAAATATTTGCTGCCGCCATTTTGACTACGTATTTTAGCAGAAATGGGAAATATTTTCAGTGAATGGGGATTGAGATCCCTCATTAGAAATAGAAAAGAGATTAAAACATTCCGTAAGTCATGGGAATAACTTTGTTTATGGTTTCGGGCTATGTATTTATGACTTTCTAGACTTTTTCATCTAGTTCTTATCACTGGCAGTTTGGTCCAGTCCATCTCGCTTGAGGGTTCATTTTGCTTTTACCTTAAAACTGCAAGATGGCTGTTTTTTTATTAGTAAGGTTATTGAAAAATTCCCGGCAGCTATATTTGCCTAGCATTTTCCAGAAATGTATCTGATTTTTTTTAAAGAGTGTTGTTGTTGCTGCTGTCAATAGAAGTGAAGTCTTTATAGTCCAGCATAGTTTGCCACCTTCATAATCAGGGCCTCTCAACCAACAACATTACATAAATAATAATAAACTTAAAATCAAACCAATCTGAATCGTACAGAAACCTCCTCGGTGCAAACAAGTAGCTGAACTAACAATCTCTATCTGGACAATCTAGGCACATTTTCCAATACACCTATTATGTCGCCAGACTATTCACATCCTAATTCTTACTGTAGGTTTGTCATAAGCAAAGAAATGCTTATAAACACCAAATCATTATCTCAATTGTTTTCCGCATGTCAAAGGTAAAGCGCAATAAAGTTAGGTTATATGGAACTCCTTATCTCGAGTTTATCCTTCACTTAAATCCTTTTCCTCTTCCCTCTTTGCGAAGCCATAATTTTCTAATTACTGGGATTTACTTACCCAAATAAATCTCCACCAGATGGCAGATTATAATCACACTATTTTGTTGAATTAGCCACGGTAAACATCGTTGATCAAAGAAACCGAAGGTTCATTTTCACAAGATTATCATGGAGCAAAAGTGAAAAGCAATGCGTTTTCTTTTCACACATGGCTCTCAGAAGTTTCACACACGAGATTATATTGAAAGACACGTTGTTAGTACATTCTAAAATGACAAATACGTTTTCTTGTGTACGAGGGCCATCCGGAATACAATTTAATTTTTCATGAGGAGTGTGAAGTATTGTGGGTAATGCTGCCATATTCGGCTACAGGGTAGTATGAGTCAGCGACCGCATTATCCGGGAAGTGTTTTAGCTTAGAAAGTCTTATTGACGCTGGCCTATTCCGCGCAAACGCATTACTACTTGAACCACAAGCAACACTGAATGCAACTGCTGTGAATTGTCAGTTTGGTATACTGGTTACCCAGGACAGTAGCCAGGCTTGAAGTTTTGGTCGGGCAGGCATCGTTGTGGGTCGGGCTCTAAATATTTTTAACAAGCAAGATTGAAAAATATATATCGGTGTTTTAGCAGCTTAGAAAACATTTACAATTTATGTTCAAACATAATTTTTTTCAGATTTACTAATGTGACTATAAAATCTGTTCAATTTTAAACTAAAGAGAACGATCGTTTGTACAGAACAGAATACTTTTTTATTTACGGTTCCTTTCATAAACAAATCGATGACACTTATGTAATACTTATTTTCAAATAATGATTTATTTCTGTCAATTCAATCATGGAAACAGAACACATGAAACAGCTACAATTTATGTATTTACGTGTAAGCCTAAAATCTCGGAAGACTATACATACTTGGCCTCTACAAAGAATACAGTTCATAAACTATTATCAGTACAATTGAAGCTTTCTATTTATCCTAGCATTGAATTTACGAAGGAAATAATCCAAGTCGATATTTTCGGTTCGCTTTTTTTTTTCAAATGCTAAGTAGACTAAATTAGCTAGGCGCCTGTGTCATTGATACCCTCTGTGGTCTGTTCAAGTTGGTAAGAACAGAGAACATTGATTCACACATTGCTGTGCTGCATCCAAATGTGTTGACAAATGCAAGCAATTCGTATGTTTTTTTTTAAAAGCAGCACGTTGTTTGAAAATATCCCGAAAGATATGGTCATTGCCTACAATGTTCTGCCTCAGTATGTATTCCTTCTTTGGACGGAAGGGAGATTCCTAGTGTTCACTTTTTCAAGATCAAAGTCATAAACACTTTCAATTGCTTCTATCAGTCCACTACTTTCATCAAATCTTGACTCTAACTCACTGATGATAATGTCTATGGTTTCATAAAACATCTTTTTTAGAAAATTTTGTGGGGGCTCGGAAGAATGGCCTGGAATAGTGTCATTTTTAACTAAATCATCCATTGTCACATTCGTTCTCTGTCGCTTCATTGCAGGTTCAGTTTCTGAACCCCTTTTCACGTCCATTAAAACATCCACTTCTTTCAGCAAAGATTCAAACTGCTCTCGACAACGAAGATGACAAATTTACTTTTTTGACAGACTGAATGATGATTATTGCATCTGTCAAACTAGTGTAGACTTTATCTGCAGGATCCATTAGGCAAATAATGTTTTAATGAGTACTGCACAGAAACGAAATTCCCATGCTGTCATCACAGACCAAACCAATGCTTGTTGCAATGTCACTTCCATTTAAGTTTGTGTTCCTGACACTTTGTAATGCTTCCACTGTTTCACTGATTTTATTATTATTATTATTATTATTATTATTATTATTATTATTATTATTATCATCATCATCCTTCGTTTCTATATTTATTTGAAAATTTAAGTGTTAGTAATAAGTCCAAGACTTATGCCTTGTCAAGCAGAACAACCAAATATTGTTTTCAGAAGGCCAATTTTGAGGCCATTGTATCAGACTTTAGAAAGATGTATGATTCAGTGAATGGCACGACGTATACAAAGGTACAAGATTTTACAAAGAGTTTGTATGATTATATTGTCAATTGTTTCAATGATCATGTTCCCACATTTGCTCAGAACAACTACAAGGGCAAACAATGGGATCCTTGGATGAGTAAAGAGCTTAAAAGCCTTATTAATAAGAAAGCCAGATTGTTTATAAAATACAAGAAAACTGGAAATGAGTATTGATATATGAAATTTTCTCTGCTTCGCAAGCAGGTAAAATGTATGTATTCTGCAGCCAAAAAAGAATATTTTAAAGTCTTAGAGGACAGTATATTTGATAATGCTAATTATTTTTGGAAAATTTTTAATAGGAAAAAAACTGAAAATAAGGTTAGTTGCATAGATTACAATGGTGTGTTAATAGACGACAAAGTTTTAATTGTACAGTATTTTAGTTATTTTTTTTTCTAGAAATTTTAATTTATAACGGAAATCCTCTTCGGAGTGTTGTCAAGAGGATATCAATGTAAACAGTATAACCATTCCAACTGTCACGGCCGATGACGTCATTCGGGCAATTAACAAAATTAAGAACAATACAGCTATAGGAGTAGATCAGATATCCAATTATGTAATTAAGGCGTGTGCAAACTACTTGGCTCCGGTACTGGTCGATTTATTTAATGAATCTCTTAGGCAGGGTGTTTACCCTGATGAGTTGAAGGAAGCATTTATTATCCCTATATACAAGGGAGGTGTTAAGTCGAAACTGGATAATTATAGACCCATCACTATTTTAAATTGTATAGCCCGAATTTTTGAATCTATTGTGTGTGTTCATCTTCAGTTTAATTTTAAGCACGTTATTAATGAAAATCAACACGGCTTTATACCTGGTAAATCTGTGGTCACTAACCTTTCTCAATTAACAAATTATGTACAAGGGTGTATTTTTCACAGGTCTCAATGCGACGTGATTTACATAGATTTGGCAAAGGCTTTTGATAGTGTGGACCACAATATATTGCTTAGGAAATTAAACAATGTTGGACTTTCCGCAATTTACTTAAAGTGGTTTAAGAGTTATTTAACAAACAGAACTTTTAGAGTTAAACTTGATGGTGCTATATCTAACCTTTGTACCATTACAAACGGTATTCCTCAAGGTTCATTGGGTCCCTTATTATTCAACATCTTTATTAATGACATTGTAAAGCAGATTAAAGACTCCAACATACTTTTGTATGCTGATGACTTAAAAATCTTTAGAGAAGTAAACAATATATGTGACAACAGCTTGTTACAGAAAGATCTAGACAGGGTTAGTCGTTGGTGTACAAATAACTGTATGACAATCAATACTCAGAAAACTAAGTTCATACGATTCACAAAGAAAACCCAATACTTTGTCAGTAGCTATAAAATATATGGTAATTCGATAACAAAAGTTGATGCAATTAAGGATCTTGGTGTACACTTTGATTTTAAATTAAGCTTCCAGGAGCATATTATTAAGCTATTAGGTGAAGCCAGGAAATTAATAGGCTTCCTTTTTAACCAATGGTATGATTTTACCAAGATTGACACATTCTTAACCCTGTACAAGGTACTGGTGAGAAGTAAACTTGATTACGCTTCCACCGTCTGGAATGACATTACCAAGACGGTAATAAGTAGTATTGAAGCAACTCAGAGGTGTTTTTTTTTAGACTTTTGTGTTTTAAATTTAACTTACCTTATTCTTCATATGGCTATGATTTTTGGTGTAAAATTTTTAATTGTGAACCTCTGGAGCGTAGAAGGAAAATCGGTGACGAAGTTTTTAGAGAAAGTGCTACAACATAATATTGTGAGTACTTATTTTATAGAACAAATACAATTTAGTATACCTCTGTATAGAACGAGGCAACATAAGATGTTATCGGCATCTGACAAAGGCTGTATTCTGCTGAAACGAATTTTGAACAATTATTATGTAGTTTAATATCTTGTATTTGTTTTGTGACTTAGTGCTATATTGGTGTATTGCTGTTCGTAGCACATGACAAATAAATAAATACATTAAATACATTATTATTATTATTATTATTATTGCCTTAGTAACTGCAAAATGCCCCTGCCGTCTGTTCTCCAAGAGTCTGACTACTTTTTTGCCTTCATATAGTTCAGCTACTTTCGGACGCTGTAGAAACTCATAAAGCATTGGATTCCAGTCTTATCCTATTCTTCACCAAACGAATACCTAAGGCAATATTTTCCCTGTTATTTTTGTCTGTAGTGCCATCTTAAAGTAAAGTAAATGCTGGCACATCGGCTGTTTTTATTTCTTTGACTCCCTCCTCTAGAAACAATTTCACGCTTAATTTCTATAATTTCATTTTGAATTTCCGGAGAAGATTGTAGCATTTTCTGGAACAATTGAGGAACAAGCAGCCAACTTTGTATCTTTTTTAATGTATACTTAAAAAGATTTCTGAACAAACCGCCTTCAGTTTCTTCGTCGATTGAATCGCTTCCAAGCAAAGCGAGTTCATTAACTACAAGAAACTGCACAATTTCTGCAATTGATCTAACATAATATCTATTCTTTTGTAAAACACTTTCATTTAAAAGAGTTGAAACAGAAACATTTCCAGAAACATGCTTCTTCTTTTCCTCCCACATGGACATAGCACTAATATGCACAGCACTTGACTTATGTTTTCGAAACCCACTCTTATCCATAGTATTTTTCCAATTTCTGAATCCCTTTTCCATAAAAGTTGATTCTTTGACCCAAATGGACGAAATAAGCGAGATGGGTAACATAATGCTGCATTCCTCTCTGCTGACTACTTCAGCCATGCACAATTTGTCCAAAAATTCCCTAAAAATTCTTACCCTAACCATAATATAAAATCAATATTTTGGTGATAGCATTTTATATTTTCTTTAGTACTATACATTAAAGCCCAAAACGCAGATAGCAAGGTCCTTTAGCCTTTCTCTTATTTCTTTCAGATACGATGGACAAATTTGTTATTCGACGTTCGCTTTCTGATTCAGAAGATACGCCTGCTTCTTCAAACCTTGTTACCAGCTGAGCAACACCGATCGACTGCTGAAGAACAAGCAGCTCAGTCATCATTCTCTGCTCAATCTTCGACATCTTCATTCACAGATTTGGCGAAAACTGGAAAACCTATCCAACAAGTCAAATTGAAGAATTATACATAGGACACACACAACAGATCATTCCAAATTCGATGATACAATCGTTTTCCATGGCTGGAGTATTCAGCAGAGAGGAATGCAGCATTCTGTTTCCCATGTTGCCTAAGTTTATCGAAAATAAGTAATTCTACAAATTAAAATCAACAGGTTGGGCGCGGACCCTGTTTGGTCGGGCTTAGCCTGACTTCTCCCCCCCCCCCCCGACTACGGCCCTGTTGTTACCGCATCTGAAAGCTGATCATGAAACCCGGGTTCGAATCCTGGCTTGGTTATGTTTATATATTTTTAAAGAGAAATAACTTCAACTTTGTTTTGTATACACATCAAAAAGTGACCATTGGTTAGGTTAGGTTATGTTAGAAATGTCAGGTTAGGTTTATTTTATTGACCTTCCATTTAGTCGTTTTCTTTCAGGATTTTGAAAGAGATGCTAGTCATTATCCGTCTGCGACATCATACATGTAATACACCCATACATAAAATGTATTCAGTTCTAAAAGTTAATACAAAAAAAAAAGCAATGAAAAGTTTGCCGATGATCCATCGCATTACTAATTTCAAAAACGAGAAGCGTAATCAAGTGACATAATAATTAGCTAGACTAAAAGTTTTTTCTCAAAAGAGATAATCCAAACCTGACGACTTTGTGACTAAATCTATTCTCGGATCTCATTTAGCCTCTAAAATTAATATTTTTTCTCTTATTTATATAAGGTTTCGCCAGTTTCTAAGTTCTTACCATAATCTTATCTAGCTATTTATGTCACAACGTTTCCCATTGGTGGACTGTATTTTAGAATTTTGACCATTTGACTCAGCTAATTTGAAGTTTACTGTTGGGAACTCTGAGGGAGTCTGAGCACAGGGAGTAACTTCTGCAATCTGCATTCGGCAATTGGCAACACTGTGAATATTAAAAATGGTATGTTAGGTTAGATGGTAAGTTTTATGGCGCTTATTCACATTGCCTATTCACAAGTTTTAAGTGAAAGTGAAGGAAATCATCGTCATAAGTACTTATATCTTTCAAGTTTTCACTTCTTGTAGAAAAGCGGCTATATTTGGGTAAAGTAAGGTGTGCAAATGCTGAATTTCTTGCTCACGAATATTAAAAAAAATCTTACAGTGTATTGTTGAAAACCAATGTTTTTACTAGAAAATTGTATAAATGCTTATCTCATTTTTTAAAAAATAATTCATTGATGAGAAATTGGAATACACTAATGTGTTTTTATAGGTGCACTATGAAAGAATGACTAATTAAAGAACTTTTGTATTATTGGAAATAGGAAAGTACACTGTAATCTTTAGTAGCTAATCAATTGTATAAGACTCTAGGCTATAGTTGAGGAGACAGGGAAGTACTTCTGTGTGTTTTCTTCAGGGGTGCAAATTAATTTTGCAGGATCTTTATTTGGAAATTGCAGAACTAACAATACGAAGTGTATAAGATTGCTTTTCTACCAAAAGGATCTTGACGATGCACAAGGGGAAAAAATAGTTGTGCATCAATTTTAGGATTTGGCTGAAATTGGTTTCGGAAGGTGAAGAATTGGTCTTCCTGGAGTGGTTTCGGATGAGATTTTGAATTAATGTAATTAAAGACGACCAAAAGTAACTCATTTAAATAACTAACCTAATGCTTGGTGTGTGGAATGACCTGGTGGAGTATCTAAAATACCCGTCGTCGTTCGCTTTCGCTCACTCGCCATACTGTACGTGGTTTTAGTACCAAAACATCAATGATGATATGGAAATAATCATGTTACATTGCCGAGATTTCGATTCATGGAGCAATTGTTTACTTAGTTCGGGAAAATCACACCCGACGTAAGCTAAAGTAGTACCGAATCGATTTTCGCCCGTGTATATATAACACCCGACTATTTACGTAAGATACTGTTCTAGAACACTGGCACGCCTGGTTAAATTCAAGATACTAATGTTTGGAAAGTGCCATTTGTCATAATGTGAACTTATCTAACCTTTAGTCACAAATCAAAGGGAAATGCAATATAGGGAGAGAACGATAGCACCCTGTTACAGTTACTTTGAATGTAAAATGCTGAATGTTATTCAAAATCAAGACGTAATGAGTGCAAGAACTTTTATACGCCCTTCTGCAATGTGTCCTTGCACTCACATCACCCCTCGATTTTGCTTCTTCAGCAAACTACGCATCCGAAATAATGAAAGTAACATCTGAAGTACGTGGAGTGATGTATAATAGAAGGACCTAATATATTATAGCGACTTAACGAAGAGTCCTATCAGTCAACAAATCAGATGGGTCCTTGCTCATTATGTCGTGTTTTGTAAATTTTGCATGCGGTTTAGTATGTTTCGTGGCTATAGGAATGTAAATCGTAGCATTTGCAGGCGTTTCCAATGTTCTGTGGGCGCGTTAGTAAAATTGCAAGCTACTATTTTTTAAATAGATAGCACTCGTTTCGACAATTTATTAAGATCCTGTGCCAGTAAGTAATATGATGTTGCTCATAGGAGGACAAGGGACGTTGTCTATACAGCATTTCTAAATATGATCAGTAGTGCAGGATTTTTTTTTTTTTTAGTACTGACCTGGTGCTGCAAATTTCCTTACAGCAAGCGATTCTCATTTTTTTGAACAGAAAGAACAAGTCGCTCATATTTTCGTAACGAAAACTATTAACTCATTGCTGTCCAATGTTTTAGTGACTGCAGGCCAGCGATCTAGAATCCAGTTAAGCAGTTGCTGTATGTGAGAGTTTTACTTAAAATTCTCACCCGAATTGTTTAAGTAAGCAGTTGTTTAAGCAAGCTTCTGAATCCAAGACTTCTTTTCATGAAAGAAGTTGTATAAAGAACCTGTCCTATCTTCCTTTAAGGGATTTGCTAACCAATCATAGTCGTTATGTTACAGGGACGTGCCTTCTGCCTATGACTCCTGCCAAAGATTTTAAAATTGTCTTCGTGGAACTGTGAAGCTTTTCTTCCAATTTAAACATCTCATAGAAAAGAGGGATCGCGGTTGCGCAACGGATAGAGCGCCAAACTGTGGCGCTTGGGGTCATCATTTCATACCCTGTGGACAAACACCGTGTAGGTGTGTGGTGGACAAACACCGTGTACGTGGGTTTTCTCAGGGTTCTTCCACTTCTTTCATTCCACCAATCATCCCATCATCAGCCACCTGAGGCAAAGTTGTCTAAAGGCCTTAAAATTAAATTCAAATTTAAAAAAAAATATACGAAGAATTTTTATAATGTTAAATGGAGCTATTATCGTAATAAATTAAACAGGGATGTTGCATTGGAGGAAATTGCAACGCATCTTGCAGGGTAAAGTACAATATTGTACAAATTAAATTTTTCCAAATTGTTATAACACCAGTTTTTTTTTTTTTTCTGTTTGGATGTGATTTATTTGCTGTCAGTTGCATATATCCTGGCTTCTAGTGTCTTCTAGAGGGTGTTCAGTGGTCTGGAATACCTGGAAAAGTCAGGGAATTTTCTTTAAATCAGAGAATTACAGAATTTCTCCCGAGTTTGCCCAATTCGTGGATGTTCCTGTCTATAGAGAGTAGCAGAAAAAGGTGTTGCACTTTTTTTTTTCCAGTAATTTGTGTTCAAGCTACTTTGTTGGTCACTTTTTTTTGTACTTTTAACTGAAACAAAGTTATTTTATAAAGAAATGAATTGTTATTAACGTCCTAAACGAGCTGGTGAACTTCTAAGGACGGGACCTACAGTGTTTGATAAAATGGGCTCCGAACCACTTCGTTTAATGGACCCCGGCGGGGATTGAACCCGTGGCCACGCACTAATCTTTCATCCAACCCGAGATTAGCTATTTCATACGTTGACTCTGCTATTGCGTGTGGTATGTGAAATCAAGTTTACTTTTGTATCCTTTCAAATAAATGTGTCAGCGACAATCTGGAAAAGTGGGATTGTAGTCTTGAAAACCGGGAAAAGTATTTTTTTTTTCTGCTCACTGGGCACTCTGTTCTAGGTTTCCCATCTTCATTAAAGAACATGTCAGCCACATGAGTCGAGAGGGTTGAAGTTTAAGCCAGTGTAAGGGCCCGACTCTTATACAGTGAAAATCTTCTAAATTAGATACCTGCGAAGATAAAGATAAAGAGTGTAGTTCTTATCCATGCCACTCGGATTGTGACTTCGGGCTGGTTTGCTAGTTAGCGCGCTCTCTTTCTGTGCACGTGATTATGGGTTCAGTCCCCGCTGGCGTCCATTGAACTGAGTGGTTAGGATCCCATTTAACAAAAAATTGTAGGTCCCAGCCTTAGAAGCTAACCAGTTCGTTTAGGACGTTAATCATCACAATTCAATCATTCGGATTGTAACATGGTTATATATAGAAAAATGTTACTAAAAATTTCCTCCGAACTCTAGTATTGAAAAAAAAAAAAAAAATATCGGAAGATAACCTACACTGACATTCTCTTTTAATATTATTGAAGCACAGAATTTCGGAACTTAAAATTCTGCGAATTTCCTGTAACTTTTACCATTAGAGATCACCAGCTTAATTTGTTCTAAGGACATTTAATTGATTTTGTGTTTATTGAATTTAAAATGAAAAAATGTAGTACACAGTTCCACAGACAATAACAGAAACAATCGGAATGTGGAAGTAAAATAAACAACTACTCTGCTCCCACCCCCCTCCCATTCTCATGGTAGATCACTGCATATACCTTATCCAATAAGTCATGAAGTCGAATCATAAATCCACGTCGAAAGAAGCAAAGACTGCTGTTGAACAAATTATGTAGTTTCTCTTCGTCCGCTTGACATGTGGCCTCAGGGTTTCCACAGACCTGGAAAAGTGTGAACAGTTGGCTCGGAAATAGTGAAAGAGTATAAAATGTCGGTTTGGAGCTTCAGTGAAATACTTGTTCTATTTTAAATTTTCATTTTGCTTGAGAAATTATTTCTTACGTAACAAGACGTATCTGCGAGATGTAGAGACTTTCAATTTCAAAGTTCGACTCAAAATCGACAAATTATATGGCTTCTGCATTTCCTTATTTAATGCCCCATGGATAGTGTTTTGGAAATATGTGAATAATTACTTGGAAAACATGGAAACGTCAGCAAATTCATACTAGTCCATCAAGAAAGACGTCAAATGTGGCGAATTAGTGTAACCATTTTTGTCATATTTTCCTCAGTTTTGAAAACTGTAATGTTGTGTAGTCTAGTTAATAAGGTACCAAGTGGCCATAGTCCGTTTCGGAGAGCGTTGGTTTCGCATTTGAAAGATCCTGGTTTCGAATCCAGCGGAGATATATTAAATAAGAATTCACAGCCATATTCAATACACTACTGGATGAGGCCTCTCCCGCAGGGAGGAATTGGTCTACTTCTCCCACGCTGACCAGACGTGTTGGGAGAGGAGATCCGAAGCTCTCAACTATGATCGCCACTGTCTTTTATTCACAGCAGCTCCCCAATTGCATCACGATGCTGGGTGCGCACCGTTCCAGACCCTTTTGCTTTGGAAAAAAAATCCCTTGGTAGAGTCGGGAATCGAACCTGTCAGGTTGGGCGACAGCTGGGATCGTTCCCAGGACCTTTCGATTGCTAAGTCAACGCTCTACCAACTGAACTGCGGCCTCCCGTTTAATGTTTTCTAGGGTTTTACTTAGTCCAACAATGCACATTTCAGTAAGGGACCAAGAAAATATGCTTTGGTTACAACTTTCTCTCAGGCGTGTTCGCCGAGGGACATCATCATCTCAGACTAATTGAGGGTCTTAGGTCATAGATAGATCCTTTGCAGCTCGTTAATGTAAAATAAGTCAAATGAACAGTGTGCTTTTGTGGGGTCAGTTTTCTATCTGGACATTTTGCCTTTACTGTGGCTGTTTTTTCGTTTTTATTTTGAAGAGAAATTAGACAGGACAGCACGGAGAACACAAACACAGGTCCCGTGGTCTACTGGTTACAGTAGCTGACTTTGGATAAGCACTAGAGAGACGGGGCAGGTTGGAGTCCCGCTATTCTGACTGAGCTTTTTCAGGATTTACCTCAGTCCCACCAGGCAAATGTCGAGTTGGCCCCACCGCTACCTTTTCTCATGGCAATAGTAAAGACTTTATAAGTAACGGCCTATAACCTTGAGATACTGTAAAGTTTAGAAATTTTAACATTCAATAAGGCAGAACCCATATTTAAGACCTCACCATATTTAGTGTATCATCATCTTGAAATAATGGACAGTTTTATTGTGTGTTCATTATTTATTTTTGTTCGTTTCAGCTGGCTGAGGAATGCTAGGGAATGGCTGACTCTGGAGCAGATGTAGCAAAGGATGATCCGAAGAAGCGAGAAAGAATAAAACTTGATCCTGAAGAATACGTCTTGAGGAAGAGGCTTCCTCCTCGTCTACCGCGAAGGAATAATGACATTTATGTAACAAACAAAACGAATTTTAAGGTAAAGAGCATGGCAGATTAGTAGGACGTCGTAGATTTTACAATATCGCACGAGTCGCAGAATATAAATTTTACTGCGCGGAATAAAAGGAAACACTAAATTTGTATTGAAGTCCGGCGCATAGGGTATACTTTTGTCGATATTACACCTCTATCTGGTGGTCGGGTGTAGCTTCCTTGACAGAATATACGAGTTGAAACGTACAGAAAAGTTATTTTCACCCAAAGTGGCGGTGTTGTAAAGTCGACGACGAGGTGTTTTGTTTTTGGTAACGTTGGGCATCAAGCACTTTGAGGACCCGTTGTTTGTCACATTCAATGATTCTTAACGCTCGTTTCCGGGCTCCCCATTTTTTCTTGATTTTTTGAAAATTACGGGAAGACTAAAGACAATCCTACAATTTTGAAAAGTATTGGTGCTGATGGAACTCTGTGATATGAAGTTAAAAGTGTTTTAAAAAAATCATTTTTGGTTGAGTAATTTTGACAGCCATCGATGTCATAAGCTGGGCAGTCAAATAACTCAGTTAGAACTGAATTCTTTAAAACACTTCTAACTTCACATCAGAATACCGTAAATACTATCGGGCTTACGTTTCAAAATTGTAATATTATATTTCATCTTTCCATAGTTTTAAAAAATCGAAAAAAAAAAGTGGAGGGAAGCCTGACAAGGAGCGTTAAACACATTACATTGAAAGTGAAATAGATTTAAATAGATTACTTTGAAAGTGAAATACAATAATTGCAGCGTTGTGCGTAGTTCTCATGGATGTCACACATGTGCACATCGGTGTTCCTGAGTTGAAAATTGCTCTCCCTCCCTCGTTTCTCGGGACCCCTCTCTGACACTTCTGCAACAACACCTCAACTAACTTCCTAACCGTAGTTCTTCTTGAGTTGAAAGTTGTCGACAAACTGCTAGAGGATTCCTGTCTCGAAAGCTACTTAAAGCGGCATAGGTAATCGTTATATTGATCATTTGACATCTCTTTCGACGAAAATCGCATAGCAGGTTAAGGTCCAATAGGCTATCATGCTAAGGAGATAACGAAGCTATGAGCGAGCTAACGTTTGACGTTAATAGTCTTCTGTTGCCATGACGACCGTCAGAATTTTGTTCAAACCTAGAAGTAACCAGTCTGAGTGTTTATGAATTGCAGATAAATATTTAAAACAATGGCATTGAATAGGTTAGTGGTGAAGCTAAACTTGTGTTAGAAAGAGGGGACCTATTTAGTGATACATAGCCGGGATTGAAAGTCAAGGAACTGAGTGACTCATAAGTGCACTGCCACCTGACCATTATCTTGTAGTGGCAGAGGGATCGGCACTCGCTTTCATAAATAAGATTTCCTTATCTCACCAGTTAACTGCTAGAACGGTTCCTTGTATTAAGAGCAAATCGGCCTTGTACCATCGGTAATGTTAATACAAAGCTAAGATGCTGAAAAGCTTAATTTTGTGATTTTTTAAATCCAACCTTGGAAGTGTGGATAGTGTGATTTTATGATAGACATGCGAAAGTTTCTCCGAACATAATTATACATTGTCCGAGTGGAAAGATACATTTTTCTGAATTATCACCATTAATATGTTGTGTTTGTGTTCACTATGTTTTTGTTTTTTCAGTTATCGATTGGTTTTGTAATATTTTTTTATGTAATTTACGATTAAGGCTATCCATTTTGCAAATATCACGTATTTGAATAACCAAAATGTTAACGGAAAGTCTGAATGGATACCTTATTACTACATCGTGGTCATAATGTTCTACTCTGTCCTGTCGATCTTCAGCAGATTCTACGGCACTAGATTGTTATCTTACTTTTTCACTTGATCATGTCGATTGAGAAATCACACTATAATCTTAAAACTTGTAAGACAGAGGTCCCGTAAACGTCTTTTGAACGGAGTGGTTCGGGGCCCACGCTGTCAAAACTGTAGGTCTCACCCTTACAAACTTATTAGCTCGTTGAGAATGCTAATATCTATTGACTCACATACCTCAGAAAGGTGTCTATCGTACCTACTTACACCTGATGAAGATTGATAGAATCGAGTGAGATACTGTCACTACATGTGGGTTCATTAGCGTGTCCGGGTAGCCCTTTATATTTTCTAAATAATTAATGATTATACAGTTTGCCTTCACCACATGTCACATCTTGAACATTCGAAAGTTCTAGAAGGCCAGGATAAACAGTCACCATAGTATTTATTCGATTCAGTCAAGCTTCATCTGGTATTAAAGGCACTAACTTGTAACTTACATATGAGGTTGCCAGACGTTCTTCATTGCAAGGACTTTTACTTCTTTTTGAGAAATTAATGATGCCTTTTTCTTTTATTATTATTATTCAAACTATTAAGAAACTTATACTTTTTTAAAGACTTTCTGAACGTATGTCTTACATTTTATTAATATCCGAAAAGTTTTATGAATAAAATGTCAGATATGAAGAAACTAGGAAAATAAATGTTGGTTTGGTACTGACATATCGAAGTGTAAATTACTCGGCATAGTAGCCGCAGCGGCTTCTGTAATAAAAATTACGTATCTACCTTTCTGCTTACTTTATTATATTGAGACCTGTGTTCTTCGTAAATTTCTCGAAAATACTATTGTGGCAGTAGTCGAGGTGCAGTTTCATAATTTATTATTATTATATTCACTTTTAAGTCTCCAAGAAGTAATTAATATTAATAGCTTTGTCATTATTGTCGGTCACAGGGTGTTGGAACATAACAAATTTAAGGAAAGTAAGCGTTGTATTTTCCCAAATAGTGGTACTTCTCAATAAGGTTGATCATAATTCGTAGGAATTAGATTTGCAACTTACACACACGATTTTCATACACTGGTTTAAAATTAGAATTTTATTTATTGCCTTTAGGCATCTCGGGATAGGGGAGGGGAAGGATTCGGGAAGGGCCTAAGTTGAAGGTACCATCCCGACATTTGCTTGGTGTTACTGAGGAAGAACCTCAGCATGGTCGGCCGCTGGGATCGAACCCACGACCTCCAGAATACTACGCCAGCGTCCTACCACTGAGCTACGGCGGCTTGGTGCGCTGGTTACGAAATAAGGTTATTACTACATCATCATAACTACTGTGTTTTGCTGCAGGTCCTTTAAGACATGTTAAACATTCTCCATTTGTCCTGTTTTTGCCCTTTTGTCATTAGCTTATTGTTAGCGTATGATTTATCTTCCTTAATATTATCAAAAGTTGCATTTCCCATTTTGCCCTTAACCAGGATCCCTCAGTGTGCATTCTCTACGAAAATATTGACCTAACCAGTTTCTTTTTCATTACGTATCTTGTTCGGCTAACCTTTTTCTTTCTTCGTCATTCCTGCATTTCGAATGCTTTCAATGTGATATCCTCATTCTTTTGTAGAGTCAAGGTTTCGGCTCAACAAACCACAGAAAACATTGTAATCAGTCTTCCTCAGTTCTCTTTTTCATTTGTCTGTGGAAAAGGTTCTCGTTAGGCATATGGAATGCCTCTCTCGCCATTGCTACTCTCCCTTGTATTTCTTTTCCACACTTCTTATCTTCGCGTACAATACTTCCCAGATACTATTCGTATGTATTAGGGTTTCTGCCATAATTTTCAGTTGGGGGTAAAGTTAAAATGGGAGTGTGTAAATTGAGTTTTTCAAGGTTTCTGTCGATTTTGGACCCTGAAAAAAAAATTAAGTTTTAAGGTGCGCTTGAAATTGGTGGTGGTGGTGGGATTGACACCTTCCCATAGGGAGATCTGGCAGAATGACTGATGTATATGAATATTTTCTGTCCTCTTCTGCCCTTCCTTTAAAATTCATGTTCTTCATTTCACTTTTCTGCTGGTATCGTATTTGACTACTTATGTATTGCTGTACAGTACGGTCCTATTTGCATGCACTTCCCGTGTTCTAGCTTTTTTTTTTTTTTTTTATAAAGGAAAGAGATCTTATCACAGAATCCACCACTGCTGCACATGTTTCTTGTCGTGTTGATGGTTGACCTGTCCTCTTCTTATCCAAACCTGATCCACTTTGGAAGAGGTTTTCTTTCCATCCAGAATTGTTCCCTTCGGCGCAGCTTCTTTATTGAATCGTGCTGCAAATTCCCGTTGCACATCTTTCATGGTTTTTCCGGTGTGTGGACGTTCATGAACCCACGCACTTGTCCCAACACGTTCTTCCACACTTGCGTCAGCCATCTGAAAAGAAAATGGAGTATAAATACAAAAAAAAAAGGGGGGGGGGGGCAAGACTTTCGGACCGTACTGTAGATGGGAGGCAGTGTATGGTTAAGTGAGAACTGCGCTTGGATTGAAGTTAAGGTAGACCAAATGTAAACAGATATGACATGACGGGTACATGTGACTCAGTTGATCGAAAATTGGCTTCACATTTACAAGGTCCTGGGTTTCAGTCTGGCGGGAGGTTATTCTGAGTTTTTTCCAGTGTTTTTCTTCAATCGGGCTGCTGCCAGGACGGTACGTATCTTCCTTCCTAATCGCAACAAAATTAAATTAAATTCAAATACAGCTAACATGTATAATTTCTTCTCTTTTTTTCGCATTTCCAGATAAACTGAACTTTTGTGGATTAAGATCACTCGGGGTCGCGGTGGTTCAGTGGTAGAGCGCTCACCTCAGGTTCTTGGGGTCCTCGGTTCGATCCCAGCTCATGCCATGTGGATTTTGTGGTGGACAAACGCAAGTTTCTCGAGTTTCTCCCACTTTCTTAATTCCACTAATTCTACCATCATCATCATCCGTTCGGCCTGAGCCAAAGCTACATAACGACCTCAAATAAAATTACAAGAATGATATGCTTTCATCCCTTTGTTGAGAAGACGAACATGTGAACCAACTTTGTACATCGACCATATTTCTTATCTTCTACTCCAGTGTTAGTACAAAATGAATTAGCTTACCTACAGAAAGTGGCTGTAATTAATGGATTCTCTAAGCAGAATTTTTAAAAGAACTATTGGCTTCAGTTACGAGACAATGGGGAAAAACCAATAACAGAGTGCAGTGAAAGCAGTGTTTCAATGACAAGTCAAAACTAGGTATCGCATTCTCGCTGCTATAGTATCGCAACATAGCTTCTAAAGCTGGTTTAGAAGCATGTTAAGTCCTGGTCAGTTTAAAAAGAAGATAGACAATATACATTGGAAAATTCAGGCATAGCTATTGTACATTTGGCAAGAAATACATCGGCCGTATCAAGGGAAATAATTATAAACGAGCCATTCGAATATAACCAGACTATTAAAGAAAAGGGTAGAAGGGGACAGGCTTGTCTAAACATATATTAAGAAGCATTTGTAAGGTCCAGTCTTTTCTGTTTGTTAAGTAATGCTAAATTAGTTTTTGCGTTAAACATCAGATAATTATTTGCTGTAATGAACTCAGAAAATTCTTTTAAGAGGGCTCTTCGCTCCAGTCGCCTCATTTTTAACATTTTTCAAAACATTTCAAAAACTAAGAGTACTATACAAAATATAAATTCATAGCGCACTAGAACGTACAAATTACTATGAAATGCAATGGACATCGATCTCGAAATCTTGTCGATTGATGAGTGCTCAGACTTCAATTCAATAATGACGTCATAATCTTTGAAAACGGATCACTCTTCAGTGGACACGATCTCGAGATCGCTGTCCATTGCATTCCATAGTAATTCGTAAGTTCTAGTGCGCTATGAATTTACATTTTTGATAATACTCTTAGTTTTTGAAATATTTTGAAAAATGTTAAAAATGGGAGGGTTGGAGCGAGAAGCCCTCTTGAATGATCATGAATTCTTGTTGCTTACTAAGTTTTAGATCTGTCACTGAATTGTTCAATCTGGACTGGTTAACCAGAAAAGGTGTATTTTTGCCATCAACCTGAATCTTTAGCAGTAGAGTCCCATTTTGCGCAGTTTTATTACATCTGCTAAACACGTGTTATTTTATAGATGTGTCAATACAATCACATGTCATGTGGTAGAAAACCGCAAAACATTCTTGCTGCATGTTATAAACCTTCATTTTCATATTTGTGCCCATGTGGGTAAACGAAATCGTATTTTTTAATTTTAGTTCTATGAAAGCAATATTACGTCTTAAAATAAGCAGTATACACAGTATATATGCAAATATATTTATTTCTCTCGAAAGAATAATGTAATTGTTACGAAACTTTCCAGGTTTCTTAAGTATAAATCAAAGTTTATTTGATGTCATTTTTGTGTTTATATTTCTAAGGAGACAAGGACCAGGGGAAAAGGGAAAATTTTCAGCTAATTTTCCCCCACCCACCTTTGTCACGCGAAAACTGTGGGTGATGGAGAAAAACTGATTGCACCTTCGAATTCAGCGCCAAAAGTTCCTTTTAAGATCAGGTTTTTTCTTTCATGTGGGAAAAAAAATTGTTGACTAGTGTAATCAATACAAGTTGTTGTAATTGCCTATTTTACTCTTATTGTTGTTTTTTTTTAAACTAACTTAGAAGCTGTTACAGGGTCTCAAGTTATTTAAATAAAAAAAATTGATTTAAATTTTAAAAAAAAATCAATAAAAAGTATTTTTTTAAAATTGTGATTTTTTTTTTTCATAATTAGCTGACTTTTTCAATATAATAATTTTGGAAGTAGGAGTAGGCTACACTGACAGCTCCTGACGAATGAGACGATCAGCACGCTGTAGTGTTGGAGGTATGGAGCGTAGGCCGTGCTGCTGCAGTGGAACTGTTTTTAAACCACAGTCAGTTATAACTACCAACGGTACTTTAGGACGGAAACTCCCCGTGAACTTCACCAGAGGTCATTACATAGCCCAAAAGTAACTGGTGTAACCGGCTCATCTTCCTCCATTATTGGGCCATATTTCTTTGAAGATAATAATGGGAGGCCGGTTTCAGTAAATGCAGAACGATACACCATTTAATGAATTTCTTACTCCAAAATCTCTAACTAGACGACGCATGAACCTATACAACTCGTCTGAGTTTGAGAGCTCATCAACTGTTTTCCAGAGAGCCTTATTTCCCAGTTTGGTGATCTGAATTTGCCTCCATCATCTCCAGACTTTTTCCTTTGGGGACATATGAGAGAGAGAGAGAGACAGACAGACTTACTTTCTTTCTTACTTTCTTTCTTTCTCTTTCTTTCTTTTTCTTTCTTTCAAGACCACCGACCGTAGAGGACGTAAATCGGTGCATCGAGAGAGCAATTGAGAGTATTAGGGTGAGTGTGTGTGGTGTTAAACTTCAGAAAATGACCAATGCTGTGTAGCGTTACAAGATAACCACGTGAAGAACATTCTGTTTCGGTAGTATCAGTTTGTGTTTCACCAAATACTGACGTTTCAAGAAATAATCTCCAAAACGCGTATTAGTTTGTATTTCAATTCAACTGCCAAGAAGTGTAGAATTTATTCCATCTAAAGAAAACTATTTAGTGCAACGTGTTTATTTCTTTCTGGATTTCTAAAACTGTCAGCTAACTATACCTATCCCCTAGCGTCATAATCAGCAGTCTACATGAGCTACTGTCAGATGCTCAGTTTTCCTGTAACCTTCCTTTGATTCCCACCTGTCTTAGTTTTAACCCCTTAAGTGTGTAATTACGCAGTTCGCGCCGAACGGAAAAATTTAGGTGTCATTTTTTTGCTTTTGAAAGTGCAGGGATTAAAACATACACATAATGCAATAATATGGCGTTTATTTTGAATTACAGTGCTCTACAGTGTTACTACTATCACTGCGTTAACTATTATTTTGGTACCGGTACCCATAACATAGGCCTATTATTTACCCATATTCTTTAAAATATTCAGAAAAGAAGGCGTTTCTGTGAGATAATTTCACCAAATACTGGCGTCTCAAGGACTTCCTTTCATGAAAAGTACATCTGATTTGTTGGTTTCCCGATTATACCTTGAAAAATAAGTAAAGCAAGAAATGCTTTCAGTTCATTAGTTAGTTTATCTCCCCAATCCTTACTACGAGATCTCCTTTGCATTTTTCCAAGTTTTTTGTTGTTGTTAATTTTCAGCTGAAATACCGTTTTGTGTTCTCTGCAATAAGTTCATGTAATTCATCGCAAAAAAAAAAAAAAAAAAACAAACTAAAATACACTGTCACTAAAATCTTTTATCTGCATTTTCACACCAACCTTTCTCTTGAACACAAAACGTGGTTTGTCAGACACAATTGCCGACCAGTTGTCATTGGTACCATCATCATAGAAAGGCTCTTCAGAATCACTGGAAATACTGAAATCATCATCTTCAAAAGACTCATTATAATCACGGTTTTCAGTTCCTAATTAGGATTTCAGCTTTATTCCTTCATCAGACGTTTAGAATTTCTGTTGCAAGACATCATTTTACTCCGAATACAAATTGCCAGATTATATGGGAAAAGCTGCGATGCAAGAATACTGTACAGAAACAGTACGATTTTGAATTTTATTTATGACCTTTAAGCATCTAAGGTTCAGGCCGGGATAGGAGAGAGGAAAGGATTCGGGAAGGTGTCGGCCAGGGCCATCTTGAAGGTGTCATCCCGGCACCTAGTGTGACTGAGGAAAAAACCTCATTCAGGATGATCAGCTGCTGGGATCGGACTCACGACCTTCCACGGTGGCTCGGTAGAAACAGTACGAATAACGCTTGTAGTGCTTTAAGAAATACGTTAGCAGTCTTAGACGGCAATATGCATTAGCCCGAGTGATCTAAAAATAGCTTGCGTCTTTAGACAGCTTAAGGTACAAACTATAGATGTGGAGTCTTAAGACGGGTTGCTCACTTAAGGGGTTAATGCGCTAAGTTTCACCCATTGGAACTTGCGTGCACTTGATGAAGCTAGATTGGATCGGGCGAAATATTGCGCAGGTTCTTTTTTTTTCCCGATGTGTTTAGTTAGGCTTTCTCTATTATTTAAATCTAAAATTGTATTTCTATTATACGCAAAAGAGTCTATTTATTGATTTTTATCTTTTCAGGCTCAGTTATCTCGCTGTGAGAAGCTTTTTGAAAGTGGAGAGACTGAAGTCTATATCCATGGTTTAGGAGCTGCTGTGACAAGAGCGATCAATTTGGCTCTGCAACTTAAAGATAAATTCTTTGGGACAGTTGAAGTTTCCGTAAATACTTCCACGGTGGAAATTGTTGGTACGTATCGTACAAAGATAGGATTGTTTGTTATGAAACAAGCTTTGTGTTTGACACTGCTGGATTAGTATTGTTTAGTCGCCTACGGTGGTTTAGTGGCTTAGATTGCCTGATAGGAAAATAACTGGCTATGTCGAGAAGGTTAATGTGTTCGTAGTTAGCCATTGCACTGACTGAAACTCGGATTCTGGTCTACTGGCTACGGCACGGTGCTATACAGTAAGTTATCAGCGCCACGTCCATTCTCAGTGCGTATAAATGCTTTTCTGGTCTCAGCTCGGGCACCTGGTTCTTAATGTTTCCTATTGCACGATTTGCAATTCCTCAATTTATCATCTTGCCTTACCTTGCGACAGCTTGAACTGACCTCAGGTATCCTTTGTATGCTTCGAGGTTGCTCGTGGCTAAGTTTAATGATCTGGTAAGCAAGAGATGGTTCTTGATCAGTGTAGCAATGTGTATTTTTGATATGTTATTATGCACAGAGTTTGTGTGTTAAGGAAATAATATTATATAGGACCTGGAAGGAATCCCGATGGTAGATAGTGGAGAACAAACACAATTGTTTTAGAGGTAAATTCAGTTGTTAGATTTATATTTTGGACTGTGTAGTAACATATTTGAATTTATTTTAAAGCCTTTAGGCAACTATGGCTCAGGCCGTATAGATGATGATGGGATGAATTGGTGGAATGAAGAAAGTGGGAGGAAACGGGAGTACTCCGAGAAAACGCACGCACACTATGTTTGTCCACCACAAAGCCAACATGGCTTGAGCAGGGATCGATCCGACAACCCCTAGCACCAGAGGTGAGCGCTCTACCAACTGAGCCACCGTGGCCTTAGTAATATTGTATTTGTACTTACGTTTTGTATTCTGATTGAATTAGTTGTAATAAGGTACGTTGGAAACAGCACGATACGCTGCTCTATATGGAGAACAGAAGTACTAATCTACTCTAAGCATGTAATACAAATGTTGACAACAGTAAGTGTTGCGAAAAATGAATAAGATATTATAATCTTGAGCTATTATAATATCTGACAAATTGATAGTCGACGATTGAGGTGTCCTACTAAGAAGCTCTGGCCTGCTTACAGGCAGTTATGAGCAGCAGGCTCTGGCCTGCTAAGGCCATGAAAAACACGAGCATGGCGTCTCTCTGCGAACTCTTCCAGTGAAATGTGTTTGGGGAGGTGAAGCCGAAAGACTGAAAAAAGTTTATTTCGGATTTCTTCCTGGAAGGACTCTTAACTGCTTCCCCCACTGTGTATCCGAAGTTCCCGACGTTGAAGTACTCGATCACACATCTTGAGTACTCTGGCTTTCTTCGCCATCTCTCAAGCACCTCAAACTTGAGACGGATTTGAGTCTCGTAACGGGCATTATCGAGAAACATAAACCATATTTGTTGAGTCTGTTAACAACGTGCCGATGACAGAATCCCTCTCTACCCAAGGACGTTTGTCTGAGAACAAGTTGAAACCTGCACAGAAAGTTTAATTACTAAATTGACTGTTAGTCGTGCCACATAGCGAACGACGCATCAACTTCGAAACAGTTGACATTACGTGGAAGTTTCAGGATAGGATCGTGTATGATTATGAATTAACAATGTGTAACGGGAGGGCGGAGGAAGTCATACGAAGACTGTTCCAAAATCAACCCGTGATTTGGTTTAAAAAGGTATGATTTTGTAACAACTGGGACATCGAATTGTGGACAAGCGAACGTGACATACTAGTGCATGATTTTATCGTTAACTGTTAGTATTCTTTTAATCATTCCTGTTGTTTTTGTTACCTAGCAACGATGTTTTAAGCAAACATACACTTACATAACATCGTGTTGCAGTAACAGTGATAATTGTTCATAAAATGCTTGATAGATAATAGCACGCCTTAGATAATATGTTAGGTATTACTACTACCTCAGACATGTATATTTTCTTCTGATTTTGTTTAATTAATTATAATTTCATGTATTTTGATTAAGAAAGAAATCTATTTCCTTCCTTAAAGTATTGATTCATGACTTTAAAAAAGTTTCTAATCTTATCTTACCTGTTCGTATTTTACGTTCGTTCTTATCTATTTCTTTCGTATATTGTATACACAGAACTCAGTATTATCGTGATATACCAGTATTTCGCGTTTGTAAGTGATCGCATCCTTGGACGACAGGATGCGGTAGGTGAAATGTATGAAATAGGATGAGAATACTGTACTAGCTACCGAACGAACCATGAAGAGGAGACAGGGTTATGAATAATTAGCTACTGAAATATTGTCATGTATTTTTTCATCAGGCTGTATAAAGCGGTACTAGGACAGGTGTACAGAAACTTCACAAACACAATAGTAATGCAGCAACGTTTCGCAAAAGCAGTTTCACATGGTAGGAGAGAAAATGGACAGAGCGGACTGGTATGGGGCTTGGGCTAAGGAGATGCCATGTTGCTATCTACTGCTGGGGAATAGTGTGGCCAGGTAATAGAGGCGGGAAAACGACTAGATGGTTCGGAGTAAACACTACATGGAGAACGAAGTGCGGAGGTTGCTAGGAGTAGGTAAGGTGCTTCCAAAAGGAATAAAGGGTAAAGAATCACGAGGGGAGGGGATAATAATAATAAACGGGAGAAGGGTAGAAAGGGTGCAATATAGAAAACTAGAATAAAAGTGCAAGTAGAGAAGGAACGAAGAAGAGCATGGAAGAGAAGAAACCGCGCTACATACAGTTGAGGTCGGGTTCATGGTTGGCGGAAAGGATAGAGATATACGTCTGCTCCCATCTCTTTCTAACTGTGGCAGGTGAGTCAGGGTTCAGAACTTTCAGGATGCTGACTTGAAAGGTTTGGTCAAAGGTACTGCCGTGATAAGAAGTGTGTTCAGGTATGGGGAGGTGCGGTATTGGTGATCTGGAGCAGTAGCGATGGTTGCTGATGCGGATTGTTAGAGGAGTTTGGGTTTCGCCAACGGAGAAAGCGGAACATAGGTTACAGGGTAGGAGATACATGAGTTAGAACAGCCTTCCGCAAACTATTTTGAAGTGCGGACCACTTTACTCTTAGCTAAATCAATTTTTATATATTTTTATGTTTTGAATTATTTGCTAATAGAGGCATACTAATATTCCCTTAATTTTATATTAGGAGTAATAGTTGAAAGAAAATACATATTAGTTTCTGTTTTTCAATTCAAGGTTATCAGTAACCTTAGGCCTATATATATATAACTTATTTAAATAATATTTAGCGTCACGTGCCGTACACATCTGTTGAACGAAAATAAAACTTCTAGGGTCCGATGTTAGAAACACAATTTATTATTCAATTTATGTATTAAATATCATTTTTTTTTTTTTTAACGCACAACACTTTTTTTTTTCAACTACGTCTGTAGTCATTATCAAGTGTACTGTTGTCTTTTAACAGAATCATTTGAATTTTTATTGTTTTTCTTTTTAAAATATTTTTATTGTTTTAATTGTTGTATGTCTATTTAATATGTAAATCTTAATAATAAATTATGTTTCTAACATCATGCCGTGAAAGTTTGATTTTTGTTCAATTTTTTTTTATATATATACATCTATAATCCAATTTTTCAGAATGAAATTTGTATTAACTCTTGTATACTTAACCCGCAAAAGACTTGTCGATCACGAACAGTGCAAACAAAGGGCGCGCTTATCCTCACTAACTAACAAAATGTAAATTTCTGAACTGCCCGCAGGGCAGTCCAGAGGACATCTAGCGTATAAGACTACTTTCGTCCTTAGAGATCTTATCCTCACTCGAACATTCGAACCTATAATTTTCCAACTTTATTGTATTCTTATTGGTCCAGACGAAATTATTCCTTTTGATTCCGAACTATACTTTGTGATACGTAATTCTTGTGAACCTGACTTTTTCGTCTTTTCTTGACTAATACTCAATCTAGTCTAGACTCTGAGGGCCAGAAGGGTAGACCTCGAGGACCACAGTTTGCGGACCACTGGGTTAGAAGATACGTAACTTCCAGAGTGTCGGAAAGAGTACGTCTTGTGAGTGACCGGATGTTCGAAGGTCAGACTGGGATCAATAAGAGAACAGGTTCTGCAGTGGTGTGTATTACACTTGCCAGGTTTGTGGGGAGGGGGCGGGATTGGTCCAATTGTGGTGAGAATCGTGTTGAGATTCGGAGGTCTGCAGTAGACTATTTTGAGGCACGACGGGAAAAATCTTGCAGTTTCAGGTACTGCAGTGAGTATGGGGTGCGCGCCAGTTTAAGGAGCTTTTGGAGGGCCTGAAGGCTTGGGTGGTACTGGGTGAGAAGATTGGGAGCCGAGGGAGCTTCGCAGGGAAGTCGGTTGAAGTTAGGGTGATTTCTGGCACGGTCCAGTTGTTTACGGATAAGGTTTTTTTGCTATATCCACCGTCAGTGAGTGCTGAGGAAGAGGGCACTGAAATAATTTCGGAGCACGTCATCAGAGGAACAGATGCGGAAGCCCCGGACAGCAAGAGCGTATGGAAGGAGCGTTTGATATGGTATGGATGGGAGCTGTTAAAGTGGAGATAGCACCTAACATATATATTAGATGTTTGTGTATCTGTGTTCTACTTGGTACCCACTCTGTATTGTTTCGAAGTTGCTGAGAACGAACAAACAAAAATATATTGTGTGGGTTAAAAAAAACTTACCAAAAAAAATCTCGTGCACCTCTTGTATGCAGAACAAATCGCTTATAAAGTTAAAAACTAGTTTTCATAAACATCATAAAACGAAGACCATCGAGTGTTAAGTAAGTTAGAACAATATTATCAAATGTTAATTAACGCTTGCAGTAATA
>JAGDQP010004656.1:0-83521 GCA_022664845.1 Lepisma saccharinum | reverse complement strand
TGCGAAACTTGGACATTGAATGCGCAAACGACTCAAAGATTGAGAGTCACACAAAGAGCAATGGAGAGGTGCATGCTAGGAATAACCAGGAGGGACAGGAAGAGAAATGAATGGATTCGCGCACAAACAAAGGTAGAGGATGTAATCAAGACTGCGAAGAAGATGAAGTGGAGATGGGCCGGTCACATAGCTAGACGAACAGATGGAAGGTGGACGACAAATGTACTACAGTGGATTCCTAGAGAAAAGAAACGACCGAGACGACGTCCAAATGTAAGATGGGTAGATGAAATCAAGCGTTTTTCAGGAGCTACATGGATGAGGATATCAGCAGACCGAGATATGTGGAAAGAAAAGGGGGAGGCCTTCATCCAGCAGTGGATAGAAAACGGCTGAATATGATGATGATGATATATATATATATATATATATAATAGTTTTAATTAACTGTCCGCATAGTAGACAGAGGAGTTCGTTTAGTATAGTCTCTAGGTGTTTTCTGAACAAACGATATCCAGTTGCTAATCCAATCACTTTCTTGGCTTCCGCTGCCTAAATATCTATATGTTAGGGATTTTGTCATAGGAAGACTGGGTTCTTTAATTATCATCGTAGCGTACCTTAGGTCGGAGAAATTTGCCCAGCGTCTCCGATGTTCCTTCTTAGCCCCTTGATGAATTGAATCGGCAGTATGAAGAAGGAAGCAAATCCAAAAACCTGTTTTGTTGAAAATTAACAAAAACTGTATAACATTTTTATTATTTATTGAAAGGAAACTATATTTTTACTCAAAGTTTAGAACGGTCTTGATTCGTATGTACTGCTCAGACAGTTTCTAATTATTGTAGTTTTTCTTGTAGAATTAAAATTAATTCAAACTTCCTTCTTTCTTCAAATTTATGGGGAAAAAACGTCTGCCCAGTTGCAAATGCGTATATTTAAATTTTTTTTAGGGGTTTTGTGTTCATTTTCTTATTTGATTTAATTTCTTTATGTTTTCTTTCTTAGTTCTTTCGCGTCTTCTTTAAAATAAAAGGATTTTCCTTCTTGTGCAAAGGAACGTCTGAAGCTCTATGTATGCAAACATCGACCAGAAAAATGAAGAGAAACGCAATAAAAACCTTCAAATGAATGTTATTTACAATAAATTTAGGCACAATGAACTCTAAAGTTACAAGTAAGAAAATTCAATTTTTTCCCCTGCTCCCAACTGACAGAAATTTCGCGCTAGAAAAACTTATGTTATTCCGTAACAGTGGTTGCAATAGTTGCTATACGTAAATATCTGAACAATAGCAGTTAAAAATATCAGTTGATAAAAAACATATCTAAATGCAAGTTATTTATTCCCGACTGTGAAAAAGCAATTTAAAGACTAACCTATTTATCTGTATCCAGTTACGTGTGCAGTAAAGATATCGACTCAGGTAGTTTAGTTCATACCATAACTGTTATAAAACTATCCTATTGAATTATCGGAACTTGAACTAACTGGTGGAGAGGAACAGTATATCAAAACACAATTAAATCAGGAAAGTATAAAGCGATGGGTAGGGAGGGGAGGGGGAAGCGTAATTCAGTTTCTTGGTGAATTAGTACAATATTTTAGGCGTGATTATATACAGGGTATTTATGAACTACACCGACGAACTTCTAGAGGTGATTCCTTACATCAAAACAAAAAGAAATTCCTCTGAACATGTACGTACATAGTTCCGGAGCTACAGGCCACCGAAAACTTGGGAAAAAGAACTTTACAGTTTCATATGTTTATCACACGAACAGTAGAGCTTAGGCGGCATGGTATTGGTACCGTCAAAGACTTTAAATCTACACTATCCAAAAATGCATATTTAAAAATTTCGCAATGGGTGCCCAAGGGATTCCCCAAATGAATTAGGGGATTCTCAGAAGATCTATAAAGTAAAGGTGGGTCGAAATGAGCATGAATTGACGGTTATCCACCAGGAAATAGTAATTCGTTTGCGTCAAGTCGATATCTCAAGCAAATTCCATATACCGAAAGATTTTTTAAAAGTAAGGATTGCATAACAAGTAGGGGTAAGAATTGCATTATTTCACCGAACGTTTGATTTATTTGTTATCAAAGAGATTGAATATTATTGTCCAATTATATGCTATGCATAACCATATCATCTTTACTCACACGAGAAGTCGTTTAATTCATGCTCATTTCTACATATCTCATCTTTAGAAATATTCCGAAATCGCTTGCTTCCTTTGGGGAACCCTTTGCGTGCCCATGAGGAATTTCGAAATATGCATTTTCAGATGCAGTACGTTTAAAGTTTTGATAATACTATGCCGCATCAGCTTTCTGTTCGTGGTGATAAAAATATAAACTCTAAAGTTAATATTCCCACGCTTTCGGTTACCTGTAGCTCTAAAACTATGCACATTTCGAAAATTTATCAGAGGAATTTTCGTCTTGTTTTGATGTGAGGAATAACCTCCAGAGGTTTGTCGGTGTAGTTCATAAACACTCTGTATATACACCGTGCCCCCTTCCGGTTGCCTCCAACTCCCATGGTTTCCTTTAACTATTTGTTTATTAAATCTGAATTAGACTACAGAATCAAAATAAACGGAAAAGAGAAGATTTAAAAACATGGAAATAAAGGTATACAACAAATTCAAAATAACATATTTAAAATATACATAAAATATAAACATCTTTAAAAATAAAAAAAAACTTTAAATGAACTAGCATCGAACCCGAGACCACTGCATTGCAACATCAACGTCTAGTCCATTACTCCATTCTTTTTATAATTATATTCGGAATCTTTAATCTGTTCGTTCCTGACTTCAGATAAGCACTGTGATTTTATGTGAGACTCTACACTCAAAAAAATTCAATCTTTGTTAAAATAAACTAGGCCTATATAGAGCACATAGCATTATTCTAGTTCTCTGCGTTACGGGCTCATGTGTTGTGCTGTTTCACAAGTGATTACGCCTTTTGTTAGATTGATTCATATAACTGACTCTTAATGTTCATACGAATACACCGCATCGGTATGGACTGGGTGGATCAGTTATCTTAACCCATTTTTTAATAATGCTCATCACTTTAAAACAGCACAACACATGAGCTTGAGGTGTTCAGAACGCAGAGAAACAGATTAAAACAGGATGCTATTTTTAGGCCCACTTCTCTTATAGAACGTTAACTTTCTTTCTGTGTAGAATCTTACGGCAAAGTCCCTGTTTGCTGAATTTTCGATGCATTTTGTAATGTGTGTGAATACAAGGTAGTTCTATCTACTCGGTGCTTCAATTATACATAGCGCTGTATTCCCAATGTGATCATTTGTATAGTTTCTTATACATATAATGCAGAACGTGGGGTAAAATCAATGGATGATGTGAGTGCAAGGACACATACGTATATCGCCTCCTATTTCTGCCTTTTGCCTCAAATCGCCCCCTCCTCCATGATTTTGTGTCATATTCTGCATTCTATCATGTGAAATAATGAAACTAGTAGCATTTGCAGTATATTTAACAGTATAAATATATTTTAAGGAACACCTATCGAGCAGTAATCACGAGTTTTGTACGTCCAGAAACCACATCATCCCTTGCAGATTACGCATTGTCTTTGGTATTTAGCACCCATGTTTAGCATGTTTCATGGAGCTATAAGGATACAAAGCATGTGGAGATGTTTCCAGTGGTCTATGGACAAAGTAGCTAAACTGCAATATTACATAAAAGTATTACGGAGTGCACCTCCTTAATAAAATGTATGATCTGCGAAACAAGTTCCTTAGAATAGGTACTTCCGAGGGTTCAAAATGTGTCTGGATATGAAATGTTTTTAAATATATATAATTACACAAAAAGTTATACTAATTGTGTATAAAACTTAATTTTGGGGGGCCTAAGGCTCCGCCCCCCCCCCTAAATATGTCACTGCCTTCCCGTCTGAATTGCTTCATTTTCCGAGCCGGTACAATTTAACAGATATAGGCCCTACTAGTTGTTCTCCTACGAGAAAGGCTTTCCAGGATTTTGCTACATTCCCAAATAATTTTAGATTTAGCTTGATATTACTTTCAAAGCTTCTTGACTATCAGAGAGAATGAGAATATGTTCATTCCTGTATCCTCTCATTTTGCAAAGGTGTAAACAGTTAAGAATTGCTAGGATTTACGCTTGGACGCTACTGCCCTTGACGCATTCGAACAAAATTAAGCATATATGTTCCTCTGGAGCAAGAAGGATTAACTACGGCATTAATAGGTCGTCGTCCACCTCCCAAAGGGGGTGCAATGCGGAAACAGCTTGAGCTAGAAAATTGACATTTGGCATAATTCTTCGTTTCAATACATTAGCAAAGGCTATCTAAGTTTTTTATTCAAAATACCGAGGCGTGAAAATTTCTAAAAGAGATGAATACGAGAACTCGTAAACTTTTAACTTAGAAATTTGATATTTAGCGTGCATGTTCCTTAGGACAAAGAACAATTGACGAGTTTGCTGGAAGAATGGCTTAAAATGGGTTAATTCTTGTTCCGTTTCGTGGCCTATTAACTGTATTAGATCTCCACATATAAGAATATATGAATGCTAGGTGATTTGCCCAACCGTTGGTGAAGAGTCCAGAGGTTTTTCTCCCTTTACACCCACTTCTGCGGAATGTGGAATCGAAAAACTAGGATAGCCTTTGCTAATGAATTGAAAGGAAGGATGGTGAGCAAACTGCATTGTGGTGTGGGTTACTCAGCCTGTAGGTATATATCTGACAACATGGTCTATTAATTGTGTAGTTCATTTCGATTACGAGTTAATTTCCAAAAGCACTCCTGTTCATAAAATGTAAAATTGAGATATTGTCATTATTGAGTTCAATTCATTTGTTATCTAACACATTAATAACGCTGTATGACTCCATAACGTCTCTAAAACAATTTAATTATCATAAGAAAGTACAGGACAGAAACTAAAGTTAACACTATCATTTATATATATGTTCTCTTTCCCAATCTTTTTTCTAAAAGTAAAATCTTGGTAAACCAAAACTTCTACCACTATTTTTAAGATATTCATGGCTGCAAATTTTCCCTAGCTTTAAAAAATAAGAAGTGAATTACGAGTGCTTTGTCACTTTCCTAACATTTGACAAGAGCGGTTTTGGAATAACTGATTTTACCAATACTGCCGTTCCTCCCTTTCGGGGGTTGCCATCCTTTTAATGCGGTAGTTAATCCTTCTAGGTTCTAAGGAATATATGTGCCAAATTTTGTTCGAATCTGTCAAGGGCTGTAGAATTGAATAGCATTAAAACAAATATACACACAAACACCCTGATATTGAATGTTAAATACTGTATGTATATACACGCAAACAAATAACAGTAGACTACAAAAGAGGGTGAAAGAAACAAACACTGCACGAACTATTTTTCCGTAGAATTGCTAGTAACCCACAGGTGTATAGATACTTTGATCACCGTAGAAGCCTTTGCAGAACTTCAATTTTATTGGCTGGCAATTACCTACGTCTTGGACGTTTTAGTGGCTGGGGACCGTTTCCTAGGGTATAGAAGAGTATTCATGCCAGTTTGGTAACGATATGTGGAACGTTATAGAAGTTCTTGCAGAATCTTTGAAATACTCATAATGCAATTTAGTTTGGCAACACTGATAACTGAAGTACACGAAGTGGGCACTGTTCCCTGCCGTAGTGTTTGTATTGTGTAGAAGAATAATCTTGCAAACATTGGTGAAAGGCCGTTAAACAGTACATATATTCTGCCTCACTGGTAAAGGATGATAATCTGTGTACGCAAATTTCGGACAGTGTGATGGAAGGTACAGTATCGCCCAGCAAAGTCCCCGTTTAGTATCTCTTGCCACCTGCGACCTGGCATTGTCGACAAGGAACAGTGAATCCTTGTGATTCAACAATGCTAGCTCTGTGTGCTGCAGTGCTTGATGCCCACATTCCAACTTTTGTGAGTACAGGTCCGCATTGATGGTTTGGCCCGGTGTTTTCCTCTAGTCCATCAGATATAGAGTATGATCTTGCGTAGAAGTAAAAGTGTCTTGTAGTGTGAGGCATAGGTTCCGGTAGTGACTAACAAATGCCTAGCAACCTTGGAAGTCTCACACAGGACCCACGTTTCGTCACTGGTGAGCACTCGATCGAAGATAGGTGTGTTGTAGTGACGAGAAAGCAACGACAAGCAGGCCTTCACTCGTTAGTCCTTGTTGGCTTCCGGCAGTGTTTGGGGTTCGCTTCCGGCAGTTTGTACGCCTTCCCTAGTTGCAGGTGGTATGAATATTTCAATAGAAACCTGGAAGTGTTCAGCAAGCTCACTACATCTTTGGTTGCTGTCCTGCTCTATGGCAGCCTTCAAAGCCTGTGAGCGCACACACACTACACACAAACAAATCTCCCACCCTGAATTTATGGAACCAATGTCTGGCGGTGCGTTCATTTACAGCATTATCCCCAAAAGCTTGACGTATTCGGCGGCGTCATTCGGCTGAGGACAAAATAACCTAAAAGTCATAAAGCAGACAACCCCGAATGAGACGCTTCAACACCTCCATTTGTCTTCGCCACTACTCGAGCTATGTCTGATGCGAGTGCGTACAACACCTGTCTTAGTCACAGTAAATGTTCCCACTCCCACCTAAATCGCTTTATGGGTACCTGAGGCACATATTTCCGTATTAGTGATCACGTCTTCTCATACGACATCAAAATTGTATGTTACCTTGCATCTAATATTACAATATGCTGGCTTTTGTTGGTTAATAGGACAACTTTAAATTGATTAAAAAAAATAAAGAATTTTATTACCTCAATCCTTTCTAGTTTCCAACAAACTAATCCTACCTAAATGTAGCCCTGGGTCCGCCACTGAGTAGATGTTTTCATGCTTAAGCATCACCCTGTATTTTTAAACATCATTCACGATTTCTATCTTACTGCCAGATCTGGCAGAAAGTAAATTATTTTTGTTTTATTTGAAAATTTATTTATTTGTGGTTTTGGCAATATGTGGTGTGTTTTTGGGAATATTATTCTTCTATTTTATCTCCCATAACTACCAACAACGATTTAAGATTTGTTATTGGTGACTAAACTAGTAATTTCCTAGATGTTATGTTTAAACGTTTCTGATTGGCTCTAAGCTAATTCTCAACAAGATTGTATTTTATTGGTCCAACCGATAACTAGGATTTGTCTATGCTTATATACATCGAGTCTGCTGATTGGTACACACTTCTTTACATCTTTTTAACCGTAAGCGAGTTGTTTGATTGGCTTATAGATATAGTTATTGTGTCCCTTTTTTAAGTAGGTTTGCGAGTATGCGAATGTACGAAAGTACATTCTCGCGATTGAAGTGTCCATACTAATCAATTAATTAAGTGTATATTCATCAAATGGTGTTTTATCATTTTTTAACATGTTGAAGTATCCTGTTATCTTTATATGTGTCCGGATATGTGGAAAATAAATCCTTACAACATGGGAATATGCATCCTGGATTTGATGGCTATACTGACTACTTACATGGACGCTAGACTGCAAATGATACCTTCTTTTCTCATAAATGTATTAAGTTTCTTTTTATTATTTAACAATTATGTTGGTGTTTTCTCAGTTATTTCCAGAAAACCTAGCAGTTATTTGCTTTCTAAAGAAAAAAAATAGTAGAACTACTGAAAGTTTGATGCAATTGGACCAGTAATAACAGAGGTTAGAGAAGAGTTTTGATCTTTCGTGACTTCAGAACAGGCAGAACTACCAGGTGATGGATCCACGACAGCTATTAAGCATTTATTTAAACAAAACTCCCTGATTAAAGTTTCCTAGAGAATTTGTTACGACACGTCGACGTCATTGTACTCTTCGATGCCAATATTCTACTTTCAATACTTAATATACTGTATGCTACACAGTTAGCTTTAACACAGTACTCTTCTATTCTCAGGGATTTACCGTAGAATCCTTTATAGTTCTTAGTAGGATGCAGCGTGGAAATACTCTTAATCATCCAATACTTTACGTGCCAATCCAATGGCTACTTTACGTGGACTCGAACTTAAGCACACGAGTGAGGCGAAATTTGCTTTATAGATGTTTGATCCAGAGTATGCCCTCTGGGAAACAAAACTACCGAAGATCAAAATCTTAGTTTAGCCTATGTAGGCAAATGAAACAGGCGAGTGAACGCTTTTATTTTGTTAGATTTTAGAATTCCAGTACGATAACTCGCATACATCTCTTACATGCGTTTTAAACAAAATTTTTAAGAAACGGTACAACATTTCATATAATTCTGATTTTATCATTATAATATCCGATTTTCCAACTAAACCGTAAATAACTAAAAATTAATTCCAATTTCTCAACAGTTAGAAAATTTCAATCGCTTTATCGTTTAATGAGAACACACGCAAAATTCCTTAAAAACGGCTAGCACATAAACTTAACTATTCAGTCCCCAATCATCAAGTTTTTGTAAGAAAAAGGTTGACCATTCTTGCAGATAGACATCATGTCAATAATACTTGTTCTATCCATCCAATTATATATTTTTATAAACCATATTTAAATTCATTTCAATTTATCTTTAACAATTATATTAGAGGAATTTTAAATTGACATATTTAAATTCTGTTTCTTTATAACAACGTAAATATTAATTAAATCTCAAATATTAAACAACAAATTAACAACATATTCAATTGCAATAAAATCAATCGTAAATAAAACTTCCGCACTACAATAACACATACACCTGTATGTGCATACGTAGTCCATATCAAATTATAGACAGATCCAGAACTAAATGCTGCACCAGACTCCTCCATTGAAATCGTGTAAGGCTCGTTGGGTCCTGTAAGCATGTTTACCTAGAAGACAACGGCTAATTCCATCCCTTGATTTCTGAATGTATATTCGAGTTTTGTTCCACGTTACCTAAATATAATGCATTTGAACTGTAATAGCATGTACAAGTAAGGTTATCAGTAAAAAATTTAACTACCCACTTAATATTTTAAACTAAATAAATTGCTAGAAGTCAATTTTGCATTAAAACAGGAAGTAACTTTTGATTTGAGAGTGCCGGGTTCAACCGTTCAACCCAGTATAATTGAGCAAAAAGGTGAAAATGAGATTAACAGATCACATTGGCGTGTGATTGTTGAACAAAATATCAGTAATGGAACAATGAAGAAAGATTTAACCTTTCCGAATATGAAAGAAAAAAGTGCAAATTAGATGAATATATAATTTCGTACAATACTGGAAAGGATATACGACAAAATATCAGAACATTCTAGTTCAAACATCTGATTGAAGAAAGAGTTGAAGGAAAACGAGGTTATGTAGACGGATACAACTCATTGACAGTGTTTCAGATAACCTATTGTAGTACGCAAATATGGACAAATAAAAGCGAAGAACGGAACGATTGAGGAAATTAAATTTGTTATGGATGACTTTCTGTTAGTTCGATGATGCAGTTATGAAATTACGAATTTGGAATAATTAGTAGAATAAGAGGATGAAAGTGAATAGCATAATGAAGGTAGAGTGGGGAAGATATAAATGAGAAAACACCAACATCGAATGATTGAATCTATAAATAAACCTGTAATAATTTTCGGCGAAATTTGGTGTT
Organism: Lepisma saccharinum; assembly: GCA_022664845.1. Lineage (NCBI taxonomy): Eukaryota > Metazoa > Arthropoda > Insecta > Zygentoma > Lepismatidae > Lepisma > Lepisma saccharinum. The sequence goes on along the minus strand of JAGDQP010004656.1, from coordinate 73,845 downwards.
TCATAGCTGTAAGGCGAATACTCTAGTTACCCCACGCATATCGGCTATCTGGAAGTCAAGCTCATCTATCTTTTATGATTTTAATCTCATTGAAATTGATTTATAATATTGAACACAAAATAATTAATTTCTTGTACACATTAAGTCAGTGACCCTTTTTGTGAGTGGTAACGCTCGCTGCCTTGAAATCAAGGTTCAATACCAGATGGGGACAAAAGTGGTTGGGAGCCCACGTTAAACTTTAGATTCTGTGCTCAATGTGTCATCTTCATGCGATGGAGGACAATGGCAGACCACTGCCAGTGCAGCTTACTCAGGGACCTTCAGGCAGAACACCCATCATCATAATCATCATCACACTTTTGATAAGTTACTTCTGTATGCTTGTGCACTTCCTAATTTCTGTATGCTAGTACATTTTGTTCACGAGAACATTTCATGTCCTGATGAGCTCCGGTAGACTATTTTTTTTGTACCGAACTTTTGCAATATACAGCGAGAAGTGTAACAATTTTCGTAGAGCAGTTGGCTAAAGCGAAAGCTGTTACGTAAGTTATCGCGTTCTATCTGCGCTCCCGTTAACTCTTCGTCTTTTTCCTTGCCCTTTCCTAAGCCTTAGATAAAAGTTTAAAAAACTCAATATTTGAGGTTTCGGTATAATATGAATTTATTAAGACAAAGCAATGTTAGAGTGCCACCGAATCTGTATTTGATGTAAAATCTCCTGTGTCATGTGTTCAAGAAGCAGCGATAAATATCAAACAACATAACGGAAACACTTAATTACATCATTACCTTATTTCGTGATCAATATAACCTTTCCTGCTAGGCAAGTGCATCACCTTAGTGTACAGGCATTAATTTCGCGCAATGTGTGCCTCGACTTCTTGAAGCTCATTCATTGAGGGACATATTTGAAATTCCTTTCCACGAAGCAGATTATTAGGAATTACGTCTAGCGGTCCGGGATGTACAGGGGAGAGCGCGATCTTCCTTTAAGAACCTTTCTATATCTTCTCATTAATTTGTTTCGTAAATTTAATTGCTTAGGAACATGACTTTCGCTTATGCGTTGTTTTTATAATAAAAAATTCATCTAGAATTTAGTTCATCTGATCTTGTTTGGTTCGGTTTAACAGAAATAAACTTCCCTGACAAAAGTGTATACAATGAAAATAGCGGAACAAAATCTTGCACTTTTTAGTCCATAACAGTTATTTTACCGTTTCGGTTATAATAAGTATTATAGTACTGAAAACAATATAGTGACTTTCGTTTGTACCTGATGACTAAAATTATGTCTATTCAAAATTCCTTTCATAATAGTGCAGTTTCTGTACTATTTGGAGTAGTACTTTTAAGAAGCTTGTAGATTCTACGAGGAAAGACTATATGAGACATGTTCCATTTAAACATTCCCTATTTTCAATTTAGGTATCAGTAAAAGTTTTGTCTCCATTTCACAGTATTCAATCCAACATTCAAAAAATCCAATGCACGTTGTAAACTCTTAATTAAAAGAGGAAAGTTATGTACGCGCTCCAGAAAGGTAATGTTAAAGCATCAGTAAACTCCTGTAATAAATATATAGCTCTAGTTCAATGTTTAAATTGAATTGAATGTATTTATGACCTTTAGGTATCTATGGCTAAGGCTGGCATAGGTTAGGGAAAAAGACTTAACAGTGTAGATCACCCCCTTCATCTTGGTACGCACGTTCCATTGATTTACATGGGAATTGTTTAACTCGTCTTATATCTTTCAGGAGCATAATTTTAACTTCTGTTTTCGCCTAGTTTATCGTCATGTTCTCTTTTACTCATGCTATTTTATAAAAATGCAATATTTTACACACGAAGAGTATAATTTCCCGTTAACATATTGTGATTTATATAACGAACTATTAATAATACATTATACTTATATATTTGAGGAAACTTCATAAACCAAAACTATACAAGAGTCAAAATAACAACCAAGATAAATTTTGTGAAAGCAGAACTTAAATATTCAACTTCCGAGAGGCATAAAATTAGTAGAACAATTCCCGTGTAAATCAATGCAAAGGTCATACCAAGATGGCGGGGGTGATCTACACCGTTAAGGGTTTAAGCTGAAGGTACTATGCCAGTATTTGCCTAGTGTGCCTGCGAAGCTCCCTGGAGAAAGCTCCGCCAGAATGGGCAGACGCTGAGATTGAACCAAGACGACCTCAGTGCAAAGCCAACAATCTACCAACTGAGCTACTGTTGCGCAGTTACAATATATAAAAAAAACATGAAAAATGGTCTTCGACTTCTTTAAAATTAGGTGCTAGATATTAACGATTAGGTGATATGGATAAATAAATTTAAATAATTGAGTGGTGGTCCAATTTGAACACACTATGTGCAATATCTTCTAACAAGTAAATGAGCGCATGCGCCTTCCAATTTCCTGGTGATTTCGTTCCTAAATGAATACATCTGTGAGTACCTGATTTATATTATGTTCACAAATTTACATATTTAAGAAGAAACAACGATCATAAACCAAAGTATTTTACTTGAGAATTAGATTTTCCTTAGCTTGTAACATAATTAATTAGGTATTTAGAACATTATTTTTAACAGTTGCATGCCAATGGGGGGGGGGGGGCAGCGACTGACCCCATACAATATTTTTTTAGAATTTTTCTGTTAATTTTTCCAACACACTTTTGACCATTTATGACATTTATTTTGAAGGTATATTTCACCTGATGGCAACCGTACCAATTTGGCCAGTGTTGCCAAAAATATGAATAAATTGGCTCATAAAATTTCTACTGGTCACAAAATGTTTTGTTTTTTTATGAATTACGAGCTACAAATTGACTACATGGGGATATTTTATTGTAGGCTATAAGTTGTGTAGTTTTCAATGTACTGGTACATGTGTAATTACGCTCATGCGTGTGCGTATGAGCATAAGCAATACACCACATGCGTGTATCGTACTATGTTAAACCTCACGCGTATGATTCAGTTGATTGCAGTATTGATTACAGACAACAAGTACAGTGAAGGTAGATTGAAAAATAATAATTTAAAGTTTTATGTAATTAGAAAGTTCAATTGGAAAATCCTAAAATGCCCAAAAGAGAGAGACTCATTTTAGAGAGAGAGATTGTTGGTTTGTTAGATTCTGATAATAAAGAAATTCACGAAGATTTGTTTTGGCAAAACACATTTATAGATACTACTACTACTACTACAACTAGTACTACAGGAAATGCAATGGACAATAAAAAAATGCGATTATGTTGTAAAATTTTCCAAAAAATTAATATACCTTATTTTTAGTTATTTTATAAATGGTGTTTCATTGTAGGGCTGGTTGGTCTTTCAGAAAATGAAAGTGACGCCATCGTACGCTATTTGACGTCAACATAGATCCAGCCGTTGATTTTAAACTTCATTTAAATGTTTGTAGCGCTAGCAAACATATTTACAAACATATTCAAATGTATAGAAATAAAATGAGATCAGTAACTGATCCCCGCGATTGGTATATACTATTGTACAAATAGCATTGGTACACGACAGTTAAACATAATCAGAAACAATAAAAATGTCATTCCAGACTATTATTTTGTGAATGAGATTAAACATTTTGGCATATCGTCCCTAAATAACAGAATAATTAAAGGTTTTCAACGATTATTACTGCATATTTGTGACAAACATTAAATGAGTGTATTTCTGGAGATCATTTCTATACTAGATACTAATGATAAAACTTGAGTTTGTTTTTTATATATTTTAAGTATGTGAGCCTTCGCTACGGTCTATAAGCAAATCGATCGAGGGGTCAATCTTTAAATCAATTAGAAAAAATGGCCCTTTACCTCTTTAAAAAATGATCTGAACATTCTAGTGGCAGAAGGGGGGCGCGGGAATTTAAGAAAGACGATCTTCAGAGAGTTTGAAAGCTGACTGCAGTTCAACCAATTTGCTAAAGTCACTTTCCGTTGCATTGTTCACGTAAAATATACCTAATTTCCTCTGTGTTTTACTGCACTAAAAGTTAATGGAAAAGTAATACGAGGACCGATCAATAATTAACACACAACATTTTCTTCAGAACTTCCGAATGGCAGAGCGGCAAAAATTCTGTTCGTGGAAGAGTAAACGATGCGGAAATGATGACGTGTGTGCTGGAATTGCTCACGCCTCTTAAAAAAAGTAAGGGGTGTAGGGAAGGCGTCAACTGCTGTTCACGCTGAGATCGTGGAGATATATGAGAACACCAGGTTGGATCTTAGTAGTAACATCTCCAGATTATGCAAGCTCTTCTGTAAGTGGCTGGAAGACATCATCGATCAACACTGTCCCGACCGGGCGGTATGAACGACCGAGATTGTCACATTTTACTGTCTTTAGAGTCTCGGCCTGATACCGTCTGGTTTTCATTTATTTTGCCCATGAAAAAGTATGTGCAAGATGAATCTCGATTGTGATGCACCAATCAAAAGTGCAATTCGCTCATAGTACCTTTTTTACTAGACTGGTCCTTCTAAAATAAAGTTTACCAAAAGTTTATCATAGCCTTATCCCTAAAAGAGTTCTATGAACGAGGAATCTTCTTGAACCTTGTGACACGCTAGAGGAAATCGCTAGACAGGAACGGTGGTTATGTCGAAAAGTAATTCGTGATTTTCACCTTTTTGCTCCATGCCTTTACTCTGTTCTCAGCTAAATGCTACTGGGGAGAACTATATTACTTACTGATTTGCCCTCGTATAAACTTGTAAAATTCTCTTAGAATTTAGCTTTTACAAGACGTAATTAAGATTATAGTTTTTATAAGACGTAAATATCACAGCAAAATTTATAGTAAACATCCAGTACTTTTTCTTAGGAAGGAAATCAACGACAGTAATAGGCAGTAACGAATAACTAAATTTTAGCAAATTTTCAAAAAGAAATAGAAATCTCAAGTTTGAGAGAAAATATACAGATAACTACATTTTTTTTCATTCTGGAATTTGAAATGTATTTTAAGTCCTTTAGGCAACTTAGGCTTAAGTTGAATGGATGATCATGGGAGAATTGTTGGAAGTAAGCAAAGTGGAAACCTTGAGATGAATTTTTGCTACACAGGTATTGTATTGTAGATGTTGAAACATTAACCAGCTAGCACGCCGCGTAATTCGCAGAAAGATATCTTCAATTAAAATTCTTCAAATGTAGCATTAGAGAACAATAGACATGAATAGGTTGAGCTGAGTAGCCTGAGAAATGCTTCTGTGGGAAGATGTTAGTTGAGACGCGCATAGAACACTGATAGAGAAGTTACAAATTATTCAGTGTGTTTTTCTACACGTTTCCTGTATAAAAGGACACAGTGAATATGAAAATAATAATACAACTTCAATTACTTTCCTAGCGAGACTTTGGGAGAGATAGGTGGACAAAATTAATAATCCAGTAGTAATACGTATAATCCTGTGTTGTTTCGCGCAAGTAGTAATTATCGGTAATATTTTTAACACAGATTATTTTATTTCTCAACGTGCAATATACAACCAACAATGTGAGGACATACTGGTGGTTGCATACAGAACAGGAGATGCGATTCTGATTAGGGTAAACTTGATCTTCGTGAACCATTTTCGTAACTACTGATTTCGACCCGTTTGGACTATATAAGTGTAATGCCATGAAAATCTACAAACGATGGGATTCGAAGTGGTCGCCATTTGGATTGGATGACAACATTTTACGTTTCCATGCTTTTCTTCGCAATTCGAACTCACTTCATTCAGGAAAGAAAATCTGTTTATTTTACGAAGAATATGTATCATCCTATTTGGTCAGATTCTTGAGAATTTCAAACTAATCTTTGCATGCCTGTGGAATCATATATGATCCAAGATACTACGACGTCAATTAATTCAATTGCAAGGTAAAATTCCGTATATGAAGAATCCAATACAGTGTGTTTTCTTAATGAAAGAAAAGAGTGTAACTGAGAAACATATTTAATCAGCTTTAAACATTAAAAAAAAGTAAGATGTAAATTTTAACTTCTAGTACGCGGTATACTTTTTAAAAGCAAATCTATTAATTTCATTTAGAAAAGCTAGCTGTTCTCATACTGTTAGAAATGTATACGAAATACTGTTATTATTATTATTATTATTATCGTATTATAATTATTATATAGATAATAAAAAAACTCAAAACATGATGTAGCTTACAAAACTACGTAACTAAACCATTATCTTGCACCAATTTTAGCCATAATATTCAATATATCTCTAATAATTAATTGTATTTTCTTTTCTGATCAAGGGAATCGGGTCTTCCATTGACCCGGTTATACACGTACTCAAGCTTGGCGATTTTAAAGAAGATCCAAATTGACTAATAACTATAATAAACTCATTTAGCAAATCTTTAATAAAAATCAAAAGTTCAAGGCTCGATGTTTGAAATACAATTTATTATTAAACTCGCGTATTAAGTACATATATTTTAAAAAACAACAACAACAATAAAATAAAAAATGATTCTGTTAACAGTACACTTGATAACAGACGTAGTCGAAATGTTGTGTTGTGCGTTTAATATGTGTATTTAATACCCGAGTTAAATATAAACTCTGTTTCGAACATCAAGCCGTGAAGTTTTTATTTTTGTTAAAGATGTGTACGGCACGTTACGCTAAAAGTTATTTAAATACTTCATTTAACAAAAATATTGAAATAATAAATCAGCTTTCATTTAAAAGTCTTGATAATGAACAAGCAACGCAATTTTGTGATACAGAAGTCACCAAACCTCTTACAACTTGTAGACTTTATCACTTATACGCTGGAGATAAGGTCAGGTTGATGTATAGTTTATTGATTTCTCCAAAATATTCAATACAATGACTCATCTGTTGATCGTCGTTTAAATGTTCCCTAACTGGCAGATCTTTTAAAGTTGAGAAAATCGTACTCTAAGGCAGTTTTTATGTTAAAAGTGAGAACACACTGAGTGAGAATATACCGAGTGAGAACTCACTGCTAAACTCTTCAATTTTCACAAAAAGAAACAAAGAAAAAGCAAAGAGAGTCTCATGAGAATAAACTGGTATTGATAATTTAGACTTCAAGATCACGAAGTTTGGAGAACGTAAAAATCTTAAAATTTGCAATAAAGTTTACAAGAAAATGTAATGCCTTGATGATTTATTCTAAAAACGAACAACATTTAATATATAAATTCACAGGAATTAGATCACCCAAGCCTAACTTACGATCTTCCGGTGTTTAGATGTTAATACAGATATGACAAATTATTGAAGTTAAAGGGAAGAATTTTTCACTACACATTGTCTCGCCTCTCTCTTACTTTTCGTTAAAAGATTTTCTATAGACAACACTGCGCATTTCAGAAGTTTAGTTTTTATATCTGAAACACGAAACTGATTTTTGTTCTGAAATTGCATTCCCATTCCAAGACGACATTATCACATATTCATTTGCAAGTTTAGGTGTACGTCAGTTAGATCTCAGAACAATGTTTTGATTTTTTTCTTTTTTACTAAAAATTATCGGCAATGAAACTGACAGCTAGCTCTGCAGCGTAATATGATTCGTTTAGCTTGATTCCCAACTGTCAACAATTTACCGTCATTTCTCACCCGTCTACGCCTCTTTGTTTCTCTCTCATCAACTCTTCCGAGCGTCTGTCTGGATGTGTGATTTTGCCACGATGAGAAACGAGAATTTTTCATAAATTGTGTTTTAGTTCGCTTTTACGTCGCTTGACAAAGAGTAAAATATTTATTTGCCTGAGAAGCCTAGTACGAATACAAAAAATACATGTTTCAATTCAACTTCAACTGAGGACTATAGTCCAAAGACAACTCCAACTCTTCTATTTTACTGTTTTATGGACAGACCCATTGTTATGAGGTAAAGTATTCGGTGCAGTGTTAATTTAATACAATTCAAGTGTTAAGCATTATTACTCACGTTAAAAGGACATTGTGTTCATTTTGATGCTGCTAAATAAACCCCAAATAAACTGGTAGGAGCAGAATATCCTGTTCTTGTAGTATTTCCATATATTTGTTGTACGTACATGTCACACTTAATATTAGGTATAAAATAATGGAGCAATTTAGTAAATAATGACTTCGGACCGTGTTGATTCTATAAATATTCAAAGCACACAAACACTCATACTCAATCCCGGATTCTAACCGAGAATCTTCTGTTTGCTAGCCTGATCGCTCAAACTTCTCATCTTGCATCCAACCTTAATATTAAATGTTTCGTAAGTATTTTTCAAGTAACTCTACAGTAAACTGCATATTCCCATAGCAGCAAAAACCATAATGACTAGGCCTACTATCCATTTTAACCTTTGCACATTCATTATCCTTTATTCATGTACAACGACCCCGCGGCCCGCTTTCATGTAGTTATTTTGTTTTTCTTTAAGTGAAATTTGCATTATACTGATAACACGGTTCACTGCGTTATTTCTATGTTGCATCTTCCAATGTCATGAAGTGCAGTTGTTAAATTACAACATGTAAATCAGTAACGAAACACTTTATAAACGAATGTATTACGTTCCTGTTAACCGCTAATTCACTTGTCTAAAATTTCAACATGCTTCCTTACGATATTTATTTACGTTCATTAGTCGAACTCATTTGTATTTGCATGAAGTATTTGGCAATCCCTCACAACACAAACAATGTGATATCAATATAATAAAAACACTGAATATAACCACAGAAATTCTGCATTCCAGTTTTTAATGATGTTGTCGTAAATTAGATCAGGTTACCATCGGACCATTGTGGTGTTAAAATCAAATTCAACTATGGTAACACAGACTAAAATAGTTTAATTGGCAAGTGAACGTCTCGCTTTGTATGTGCATCGATCATAGAAACAAAACACTATTTGCAACTTTGTAATTATGTACCTTCCTGCTATTTACACAAGAGAATTTTCTTTAGTACTAATCTGCCTCTATCAAGAAAGGAAAATTCCATTTAAGGTATGTTATCATTTTTCTAAAATCCAAAACACACTAATTTAATACTTGTAAACCGAATTATCCGTTAAAATTTGCGGGACTCTTCCAACAGTTCTGATAACACTAAACAATATTGCGCGTACGATGTTCAACTACAATGGCGGATATAAGTAGTTTACTATTGACGCATTTGTTACTAAAAAATACAGATTAATAGTACAGTTATATATAGAACAGTACTCCACTGACATTCTTTAGAACAGTGGTTCTCAACCCCCAGTCCACAGACCGGTACTGTTACGTGAAAACTGGTTCTCGGCCAATTAATATATTCAGTTATTTAACATTCATTTTGTAGATTTCGACAGTCCAAAATTAATATTAAAGTTTACATTTCCTTTCGAAAGCAACTAGATTGTGAGAATTTGCTGGTATCCTTTGAACATCAAATAAACTTCTAAATTAGTGGCATCTTCCCGGTCCGTGAAAGATTTTCCTGTTGTTTGTCGATTCGTGAGTATATATATATATATATATATATATATATATATATATATGAGTGTTATATGTCGAAAATACTCCCTTGTTCATTAAAGATTCAAATCGTCTATCGAAGAAAAATACAGACGAAATGAATCTAATTAATCGATTTTAACTAGTTAATAATGTATTTAGCAATAAACGAAGATTTGCAATTGAAAACTAAAATGATAGAAGGCAAAATATTAAATTTCTTTACTTAATTTTAGTAGGAAAGTTTTACAATAAGTTTTTTTTTCTTTTTTGGATGTCCTATTCTTACTTGACAGTAGTTTACTTTTAATCTACGTAATAGCTCAATGTTTTCTCATGTAGTATTATTTGTTACACAAAAGTATATATTTTCAGAGTTAAGTTTCAGTAAATACTAAGACTATAAAGATTCCCAATATATATACTGTACTGTTATTATATCTGCTATCTCTTAATACCAGGGAGCTGCCACTGAAAGTGATAGTGAGAAAGAAAATTACGTACTGACAAGCTAAGTAAACACCCAGACAAATGGTTTTATTTAGTCGTCGTAGACTCAAACTAAAGTTTACAACATTGTTAACGGATGTGTAAATTTAAAACTTATTTAAGCTATTAATTTGTTTGCAGATAATGCATTTGTATAGAAAAAGGTCTCCATCCTATCTATATACGATACAAATAACTAAGGCAGGGAAAACACAAGAGGTACAGAGGAGTATCCTCCCTTCTCTCTACAAACAACACCATGCTTTGTGTGTCAGCAAGGTTCTGAACTATGCAACTATCATCCATAAAGAAATTGTAGCATAACATGGTTAATGGCAAGGAACCATTCACAAACGTTTTTCACATCTGACATTTCGAAGTACTCCTGCAAAGGTAGCCTTTATAATACGTCCGAAGTATCAATTACGTCTTTCGGGATTTTTAACTTCGTGTCTTTATTTTTTTCTTCCTATGAGAACTAACGACCAAAAGAGGCAAGAAATTATACATGCAACATTAGCGAAGGCGACTGTAGAATGCAGTTAGTTAATCAACCGCTTCATGTAAAATGAAGGTGTTCAAACTTCTTGAAAGTGCTGTTAAACTTACTACTACTACTACTACAAAAAATATCTTGCAAGGATAGAAAACTTAACATTATATTACAGTAATTTGAGCTAAAAACCTGAAAGCAAGTGAAGCTATTAAAGCATTGTAAACTATTTTTACTGTGATGGAAAAATAAAAGCTTGATAGAAGTTATACAAGGTGTCCCTAAAGTACACGACCAAAATTTAATAGGTGATTTCTGAATTCAAAACAATTTTAAAAGTTCGTATGAACATGGGTGTAACTCCGCTTTGTTTTGGAGATATAGTGTTCCAACTTGGAGCCCCAAGTCGACGCCTTACGATGGAAAACCTGAATAATTCTCAATAAATCAGAAACGATGCATTAAATGAAAATTTCATTTGCGTTTGCCAACTATGGATAAGACAAAGGTTTTCACGATCTTATGCAAACTACATAATTTCCTACAATATTTCATCCACAGCTTGCAACACGGCAATGTGTGCTTTACTTATATTATTTATCATCAATAGATTATGCCAAATACCCAATAATACGAGGTAATGCTATTTTAAAAAGATGAACATTATACCGGGTTGGCAACAATGACATAAACGAAATTACTTATTAAACGCGTCGTTTCTGATTTATTGAGAATTATTCGTTTTCTTCTCATTGTTAGGCGTCGACTTTGGGTCCCAAGTTGGAAATTCTGCATCTCCAAAACAAAGCGGAACTTCACACATGTTCATACGAACCTTTTAACTTGTTTTGATGTCAACAATCACCTCTTAAATTTTGGCCGTGTATTGTAGGGCACCCTACCCTGTATTAGACGTACCGTACAAAGCAGATAAAAATGTAATGGTTAAGGGTTTTTCTGTATTGTGTTTTCACATCTAACAGAACACAGAAAACAAGAGATTCAAGATACACCTATATAAAATATTTGTCTGAATGACTGTCCGTCTTAAATTTTATTTGATAATATAATTCTGTAAGGGATTTCTTTGTTCAGACTAAACGAAATTCTGTGTTTTCATTATATAAGAATGAAAGAAAAATAGGGTGCAATATGAAAGCATCCTGCCAGTATGTTTGCTTGGCATTTTATTTGAGGGAATCATGGTTCAGTCTACAAATGAGCAATTTAAGAGCAATCCAGCCTATAAAAAGTGCCAATCCACTTGCACTTTTAGTGAAGACATTTTATGAAAATTAGTTTTAAAAATATTAAAAGCATGAAACTTGGTACTTAAACATCTGACAAGCGAAGTGCTTAAATTGTGAGAGAGAGATTTTTGTGAAAATTGGTTTCCTGACTAGTTTGGTGTTTGCAATTAGCGTCGTTCAATAGTCACTCGTTTCTGAAATGCGTTGTTTGCTCGCTACACGTTAGTAAACGTGTCACTCCAGGCCTGAAATTGTGGGATTATGCAAACTTTGGCACATTACTGTGTACACAAGAATGGTAATTTTTCTTTTAACACTTTGTCCATCTGTTTCTGGCTCGACGTGACAAGTTCACCAAAGCAAGCATAGCGGGTAAAGAACCCATTTCCGAAACGAGTGTTTATCACCATGCTAATTAGCGACCCGAAATTAATCAGGGAACCAATTTTCACGAAAATCCAGCTCTCGTCACTTAAAGATTCCCTTGTAACATTCTTAAAGTTCCCAAAATTCGAAGTTGTGCTACGGGCGCTATTTAAAAATTAAAAATTTGTACTTTTGGGTCATTTAGGTAACTAATGACTGGCCTGTCTCGAATCCATTAGCTGTTAAGTCTCTAAGGTCCACTAACACACATGCCAAAGCCGGGAGTCGAACCCGGGACCATCGAGTAGCTAGCTTTGCGCCTCAACCCACACGACTACCAGGTCGTCGCAGCCACCATATTGAAAAATTACGGCCATTTTTTAATTTTGCGGAAACTAAGCATCACATTAAAAAAAAAACATTCAATGAAATTTGTTCAGTATAAATTATGACTTTTTAAACCTTTATTGGACCAATTCTAAAGCCACAAAATGGCATCAAACGAAAATGATGTTTAATAAAATTATCTTTCAGAGCTTCTTTTTCAGCCAAAATCTTTTGATCGTTTTTTTATATATATATATATATATATATATATATTATAAGCATGGGATTTGGCCACCCAAGTAACATATGAGAAGGTTCCGAAAATCAAAGTTGTGCTACAGCCGCCATCTTGAAAAATGGCGGCCAAAGTTTTCCCAAACTATGCAGCACATTAAAAATGTTTTAAATCAGTTTGTTCAGCATAAAATTGCCAATTCTTGCTGTTAAGGATAAGCTTTTCATCAACCCAGAAATCAAGAAATGGCACAAAGGCTAAAGTGGTTGTCATAAAATTGTATTTTCATTTCGTATATTTTTTTTTAGATGAAGGTACAAATTAATGCCCACAACATATACTGATCATCACCTTTCATCTTCATCTTAGGATTCATCTCATTACCTTTTCACTGTTGCAACTGTAGGTAAACACAACATAAATGCTGAGCTACTGCATCACTAGTTGGTGGGAAAGATACATGGTGAAACATTTTGACAACTGTCTGTTTAGAAATCAAATGATGGTATCCGTAATATCTTAAATCATCCAAGGTGGTACTTCTTGATGGTCCATACAGATGAAGAAGAAATTCTACAGCAGCTACATCTTTGGTTGAAGAATGATCGTTAAACACCTTCATTTCGTTCCTGAAATCACTATAATAGCCTAAATGTATTCAGTTTACCTTTCCTACACATGGCAGAGTTTCTGTCATAGCCTGTTACTGCATGTGCAAGCAGAGGAACCTCCTTAGTATCCTCCAGCAAAGTTACCTGTCAAGATGTACTGTATTCAATTTCTTGTGCTTTACAACCAGAACCAGAGAACAGGAAGAGTTACAGAAGCAAATGCAGTTAAAATAAAAATTAAATATGTACCTTGGCCAACAACCCCAACTGTAGCACCATTACGTACCATTTCTAATGGTGTTGAAACAATTATAGATTGTGCATCTGCCTCGCCAATTTCACTTGTGTTGAATTGTGGCGCAAGTTTTGTCAACTCTTCTTTGTCGTTCACAGCATTTGGTTGTAGGGTACTCAGTATATCGATAAAAAAAATCAAGCAACAGTTCCTTCCATAGTGATATTTTATGTAAGAAATGTAGAATTTAACTACTTCTCCTTATGTGGAAGGTCGGGGACACACTACACTCTGAAGGAGACGTCTCTCATCTAAAACATGTACGCAGTTCTTGGGAATGTTTGGAGATTCCTCAGCTTGAAATACTTTTAGTAGAGACTATTTCCCTCCTTTTCTTAGCGACACTTCATAATAAAGTAGTTGTTGGTGCTAGCTAGGCCAAATGTAAAAGACTCTTAGTTTTTGTGGTTCTTTCTCAAAGCATATAATTCTGTTTAAAAGCTGTTGGACATTGACTATAACAGTATCATCTCCCAACTTGATTCCAGAGTTGACTTCTGCAAGCGGTTTTACTTTATATTTCCTTTTCAATGTAATCATACCTAAGTCTTTTAATTTGTTTCTCCCATTGACGCTTCTGCCAACAGTCTTGCTTGATCACAAGTTACTTATGAATCACCTACGAGTCGTGAAGATAGAGTGCACAGTGGAAGAGATGTAGTCCATCGTACAAGAGTTTTCTCTGTGATACCCAGGCCGTGTGTAAGGCCACTAATAGATTTCATAAGTCTCATCAGTGATTGTTCTATTACCATATCAGACTAAGTACCAGACCAAAATCTGGGAAATCGACGAATGCAGAAAGATCCATCCTTAGAAATATGCTCACAATCTTATGCACAAAAAATAGAAATTTTATATAAAAAAAAAAGTCTAAAAAGAATTTTAAGAAACATGGTTTTCGTTTAATGTAATTTTGTGGCTTGAAGATTAGTCAATGAAAAAAGTCAATAACAAAACGATCCATAATTTTATACTGAACAAACTTAATTTAAATTTATTTTCGATGTGATGCTTAATTTTTGCAAAAAAAAAAATTAAAAAAAGTTAATTTGGCCGCGAAGATGGTAGATGTAGCACAACTTTCATTTTTGAGGGCTTTTTATTTATTTATTTATTTGTATTTATTTAGTGACAACACAACAGGCAATGGCCTAATTATAGTGTTGAGCTTTACAAAGTAGCTGTACAGACTTTATTGACAATTGCATCTCTAAATTCTTTAGGCGACATATAGCATACGTCCAGATCATTGTGAACTGTACAGAGTTGATTATATCTAGTACAAATTCTCCAGACTGGTGACCTCATCAAGATATTGGTTCTTGCCTTTTTACAGTGGAAGAGACCAGTATTATTAACGCGAGTTTTAAATGATGGGACACGAAACTGTAATGTTTAAACTAAATCCATACAATCTAACTTATTTTGAACATTTTTTTTTTTTTTTGAAGAAATAAGAGTTCAGCAATGTTGCGCCTTTGTTCTAAGCTCTGAATATTAAAGTTCTTAATAACTGCATTGACTATCATAAGCAGGATAGATTCGAGTTTCTTTAAAAGTCAGGAATTTAAGAAATTTTTATTGGATTTTCTCTAATTGTTCGCAATGTTTCAATTGATATGGATTCCAAATAGAAGAAGCATATTCTACCTTGGAGCGAACATAAGCATCGTAATTTTTTTCCAATGTTGATATGTTGTTGAATTCTCTTCCCGTCCTCATTATGAATCCTAGTAACTTCAAGGCTTCATTTGTTATATTTGTAACATGTATGTTAAAAGTCAATTTCAAGTCCAAACTAACACCAAGATCCTTAACTACAGTAGGTCTGTTTAGTACAATTTTATTAATGGAATAATCAAATTGATGAGTGGTTTTATTTCTATTAAACGAGAATACTTTACATTTACTTATGTTGACTCCAAGTTGATTAATAGCACACTTGTTAGCAATATTATCTAAGCTTTGCTGAAGTTATGCAGTCTCCGATAGAGTTGACTTTTGTATATATTTTAAAGTCATCTGCAAATGACATTTTTTCTTTATCAGGCACACAATCAGGAACGAAATTAACAAATAAGAGGAATAATAAAGGTCCTAGGTTTCCAACAAATGTCCTAGGTCCTAGTTAGGACATATGGAAAGGTCCTAACTTTCCATATGTTACTGAGGTGGGCAAGTACTTTTTATGTACCAGATCCTATCCTTTTAAGAATTTCTTTTAACTGATCAGAAGATTTTGGTTTAAGATGATTACACTATTTTATATATTTCACAGATTGAAATAATTTGACCAGAGCCAGTGTTCCCTAAAGGCCTTAAATAATGAAATTCAAACAGTTTGAAATACTTCCTTCTGTGATCCATATATTTTGTTTATCATCAGTATTGAATACCAAATATAGCAAAATACTGATGTGGTGCTATTAAAAAAAAAACATAATATCGTATCATATGTTACTTGTCGCATCAGGCACAATCATGATTTATATGAAATGCATAACCGTGGACATTTTCAGTACCGTCAAATGGGGTTACTTGAGACACTTTTATATTTTAGGTTGACACAGTTACAGACCTATTTCATACTTCGGTCTACGTATGGGAAACTCCAGTCCGCATATGTAGTCCCACTATAATAGTGATAGAGATACTTCTAGATATTCTGAAATAATAAAAAAAAACTGTCTTAACCAGTGGGTTGGGGTAACTTGAGAGAGTAGCTAAAATAGTGTATTGAACAATGTAATTTCGTTCGCTGTAGCAAATTTAACTTAACTTGGGAAACTTAATACACAGTAGATACCAAAATAGGGTTTTTACTAAAAAATATTGTACAAAGAGCTAAGAAAGTCTCTGAAATACGAAGTGTTGAATATAGGCAACACGCCGTACACTAATTTCTCTCTTAGTCAGATCTGCAGAGCAAATGAATATATTTTTCCCTCCGTCCTCCTCGCAGACTTCACTCAAGCAGTGATTGGAAAAACCTATACACAGAGAGAGACACGCCCCCTGCCTTGCTGAAACTTACTTCTTCGGCCAAAAGCACGAGTTCCAAAACTAGAGACGAACTTCACTAAATAATAAGCCTTACACCCATGAAAGTAAGAAAAATATTGATGTAACACTCAAATTAAGTAAGAAATAACACAATGCAACTTCAAATTGCATTTATAAAAATTCTTGTTTGTTTCGAAATGGAAACCATCATTCAATACCAGGAAAAGGTATTACTCGTAATTGTGCAACAATCTTAAGCATCCTCTGTGGCGTAGTGGAATAATGCGTAAAACAAGGGCTTCGAAACAGAATTTGAGGTGGTCGGTTCAAGTCCCCTCATACTACCATTCACTTTTTTCACACTTTCGTTTTGAATAAAATAGGTGCAAAATGTCAATTCTACAGAAACATTTTAAATTACATCCCAATATTTGAATAAAATATCGCCGGTCGGGTGGCCGAGCGGTCTGTGGCGGTAGACCATCGGATCGAAGGTCCCGGGTTCGAGTCCTGGCAGGGGCATGTGTGTGGATTTTAACAACTACAGGCAAATCGTGACTGGCCGAAGTTCAAAGTTACCAGAGTGGCCCATATAAAAATGAAGTTAAAGTTGAATAAAATATCGAGCTCAGAGAAATACGTTATGCAGCCGAATGTTAACACTAGAAACTACGCAAGTGATGCAGGAAAACCAGAGAACATATAAGTTAATATTGCCAACCGTCTAATTCAATCGAGATCCGCCGATGAGACAAGTAAACATATGAGAAACTACTGTTGTTACAGCAACTACTTTATTACTTTTATTATTATTCCGGCCCGGCACGAATGTGAGTGAATAAGGAAAGATATACAGTTTGCCGACCTGGTAGCCGTGTGGGCTAGGGCTCTCACCCAGCGATTCTAAGTTCCCTTGTTCGAATCCCGGGGGGGGGGGGGGGGTATGGATGTTTGTGATTGTGGATTTTAACAAGAACGTGACAAATAATCGTGACAGGTCGAAGCCAAAAGTTACTATAATGGCCCATACAAAAATAAATGAAGTTTACCAAAGATATACAGTTTGTCCTGTCTATTCCTCCCAGACCTAGATATCAGCAGCTACATGTCCCACAGCAGAGTTTCTAAAATTCTTAAAGGGTGGGGGGAAATATAACTGACTCAAAAACTTATGGACTTTTTGTCCCTCTCTCTAGACCTTATTAATTACAAGTCTCACAAAGATAGGCCATACACTTTTGAATTCCTCATGGTCTCAAACGATGAAGAAAACTATAACTTTGACTCTAAAACTAGCAGATACCTTTCAATCGCTTAGTATTCTCCATTTGTTCCTGTCACCTAGATCTCAGCAATAACAAGTCAGAGAGAAATGAGGCATACACCGCTGGACTCCTCATGGTCTGAAACGGTGAGGAAAACTATGACTTTCACACTAAAGCTGACAGGGCCTTGTCAATTGCTTAGCATTTTTCATCTCCATGTTTGTCTGTCTCCCGCCCTAGATCTCAGTAACTACAAAGCACAAAGGGGTAAGCCATGGCGTGAAAGGGTGAGGAAAGCTATAGTTTGGTTCTAGAACAGGCAGGTCCTTTTCAATTACTTAGTTTTCTTAATCTATATGTCTTCTTCTTTTCTCCCTCACATAGCAATTTTGACCTAATTGACCTAATTCAAAACTGAATAAATTTACTTTGACAAATGAAACAACTCGATAGAAGTTCAGAAAACCAAGCTAAGAATGTTTAAACAAGGCAAAATTAAGCAGTCTAGTTTACAAGGATCAAGGTTGAAGTAGCTTCTCAAGACAAGAAAGAGAATCATAATGTACTTCTTTAGAAAATAGAAACATTTTCCTGAGTGGGAACTGAGCAGAGGACTGTTGGGTCACCAATACGATGCAGTAATCACCAGAGCACCGAATAATACTCTCTAGCTCGCTTTCCAAGCGCTATTTACACTTCGTTCATCACATCGGAAGAGACGCCTGCAGTAACACAAGTAGAAGTTGACGAAGAGTAGCCTACGGTGAAACAGTTATAGTGCTTATGGAACTTTAGTGCACGAGACGAAAACGGAGGTACAACGAAATAAAATTCAATTACATTTCAAGTTTACAAAGCTTCTTCGCAATACTGCTTCTTCCAATAAGATTGAATTAGGTCAGTTTTAACAATCAGTTGTTCCAACAATTGTGTTTCAGTTTATTTATAAGTTCAACACAATATAAAGTTTGACAACCCCACAGCTGTAGGCTATTAAAAAAGTAACACAAATTAAAAAGGGAAGGTAGCGGCCACGTCCTTACCTTTCCACGGTTTTTCCCCACCCCCGCCCTATTCTTGGTTAATGGTACATTCCAGTTACTGATTGTTACACATTGCCCATACATCAACCTACTTTAGCCTCAGGAGTCCTTCCCTTTCAGTTATATGCTGTATGCCATCTTATTTCCATAATTAATGCTTAATTAGCACGCCTGTTAAGTGTGTAGTACAAAATAGATACTCTTTTTGCATGAAATTCTATTTATTCTGTGATTTTACATGTATTTGCGATCTTTTTGTAATGGCACATTTTTTATACACGCTATATATTTCCAGCGTTACATGTTCGTGGTATTAGGAGACCATATTATTATCCTTACTTTTGTTACGGGGAGGAATTCTACATGCTGAACATGACTACAATGGCTTTGACGTACTGCCAAGCTAGCAATGACTGTATACGTTAAGTTAGTATGTTGCAATTATACAAAAGCATCCAATGTATTTTATCTGACCTGTCTGCTAGTTCGACCTTCACTTGTTTAAACTCTTGTATTAACCGAGAGAAGAAAAACATGGCCATTGCCTTTGAAAACATTCATATGCTTGAGGGTTTATTCTGTCTAACCGTTGGTTGCCGAGACGGAACTCAAAGAGGACCTTTTCGTAGTTTTTTGGTACCACATCTCGTAAGGAAAAGAAGGAAAGAGAATTCCTTTCGTTTGTCCGTTTCCATGGTTGCCTTTAGGCAGTTGGTAACGTTGCGTCTTGAACGATAGTGACATTTTTTGTTTTGGATTTCCGTTCGTCTAGTGTCAGAGACATAACAAAACAGTAGAGCCTTTTTCCATTTATAGCGAAATAGGAGTTAGTGTATACACAGATTGCGTTAGTGTGTGTCGGAGTCGAATTAGTCAACGGAAGTGCAGCGATGCATGACTGTAGATTATGGCTTGGACAAAAGAGTTGGGGCGTGACCAGAGTAAATTATCTAACGTAATTGTATGTCTGGAAAGAGTTGAACAGGGGTGATTGACGGATAATGAGTTTATGTTAATGTTAGTGGATTCTGTGGCTACTGGATGGAGGGTGGCACGACGGTACATCCAGCAATCGGGAGGCATATCGTTTGCTCTGAGAAGACAGAGCAGGAAGGAACGGGTAAACCAGCGAAGCCGACAGACTCACTTGGAATTGTATTCAATTAAAAAGCCAACTGTCTTGAATCAACATGAATATCCCGGCCAAGTTATTATGATAAGGTTAGCGTGGCGTAAAAAGGACAACGGTAAACCTTGCGATATTTAATGATTTTAGAACACATGGATGAAAGACTAGGAGCCAGCTTACCGGAACTTGGTGACAGCTGTCATGATGAGCCATTAGCTCATGTTTGTATTTAACAAGACATTAAAACAGTTTAAAAAATATCTTACAAAAAGGAAATAAATGAAAGAGAAAATCGAATGCATCATTTCTATCGGCGTTAGACGGTATTTTTCTGCTACTACCGTCAGCCATTTAATATCGAGTTGGAGGCAAGCGTCCACTTTAGTCCACAAAGCAAAAATGACCAACGACAATCAAACTGATGAGTGAAGTGATATGTAAAGAATAGCAATGACAGCTGCACCAGTCAACACATTACTGAACTTTTTGCAACCATAGTTTCGGGTACGTCACTTATTAGTACGTCACTTGAGGGAGGCAAATAACAGTTTGTTAACTCTACAGCATTACCAACGCTCAAGAACGTAATCTATAAATGAAAAGTTGCCGGCCGGGTGGTCGAGCGGTCTGCGGCGGTAGGCTATCGACTCAACGGTCCCGGGTTCGAGTCCCGGCAGGGGTATGGGTGTGGATTTTAACACTTAACAGCTAAAGGCAAATCGTGACGGGCCGAAGTCCAAAGCTACTAAAACTGGCCCATATATAAAATATAAAATAATAAATGAATGAAAAGTTGTAGGAACACAAGTAAAGAATTACACTAATTAGGCAACATCGCCGTCTATGAGTTGTCCACATATTATACCGATTGTCATTACCGTGATGCCATTGGATAGCTTTATTCCACAATCGAACTGAAAGAGTGTATGATGATTGGTCAAAAGTACTTATAAAGCAGTTTCAATGGCAAGGATTGAACCCAGTGAAGCGTACGATGGCAGTTCGTGACTGTCCACGGTGAAACGTGAGTGAGAATTGCATTTTGCAAGCTATATATCGATGGAGCCTGACATGTTCTGTGGCCTGCATTGTACTACGCCGGTATTCCTCTAGAATTGTGATGGTCATGCTTGTAGCAACCTTTGAATGGATGATATAAAAGATGAAGTTTTGGAGACGTTGGAGTTTTTCCATACATATGATACCCTATAAAACATACTTGTAGAAATAAATCGAGATCAAGACGTCCCCGTAGAACGATTCATACGCACATATATAAATATGATAGCAATTAACGCCGATTTACAGGCAATATACGATGTGCCTTGGAGCAAGTACTTTGTACATGAAGCTATACTTGTAACCGTGTAGCAGACAGCACAACCAAAACGCAAAGAGTGCTATTAAGGATATTGTTTATTTGCAATTAAGAAATACATAACTTTAGTTAAATATTTCATGAAGCTGTACAGAATGTGACAAATATTTACAGGACAAGATAGAAACACATTTACAATTACACATACGAGTGATAAACTGTACATAACTACAAAAAATTAATGGAGCGCAACCATCATTAAACCAGTTTCGACAGTTCATATATGCTAAAGAGTGCATTGTGTAGTACTTCTCTCGATACAATGTTTGGTAATGCATATAGACAGATTGCCACAAGGAAATGTTGTCTATCCATCAAATGTCGGATTTGTGGTCATATATACACAACTAGCCACACAATAAGGTGCCGAACCACCACGATACAGTTTTTCTGTCAGTTTATATAAAAATTGCTACAAAAGACTCTTGTCGACCCACCAGCATAAAAAATGAGCTGTTTCATATAACTGCATTACTATTACGGTTGTCCAGCTAATAAGATACATTCTTGTCGCAAGTAAACATTGGTACACCTGAGTGTTCTCTTACCACCAAGCCACCTGGGAGTAAATATTTGTTTAGCTTTATACTTGTTCCTTTCCAAATTATACATATCCTTAAACTTTATTTCTTTTCGTGTTCGCTGACAGAATGTAATAACACGAACTTTGATCACATGTTTCAGTTTACCTGTAGCTACGTCCTTTAACTTATATAAGTAATGCTTCGGGCCAGCAGAGTGAATATACGCATTACCTAACCTGGAAGCAGTTCATTTTTCAATTGACCTAGGTAATACCCTAGAGCACTGATTCCCAACCTTTTGCAGGCTGCGGACCCCTTGATTACTTACTAGTTATTTTGCGGACCCCTGCTTGTACAACCAAGGAAAACATACATAAAGTAGCAGTAGATGTTTTTGCGTTATCTATAGCTTAAAAACATGTACAATTTCAATACATGAAAGTACAATAGATTACGCTTTGCTAACAATACTGCAATACGCCAATTAATAGCAATAATAGTAAAAACTATTGAGTATGTTTGCTTACTATTTTTCAATGTGTTGACAGTAAATATTTACAGGCGCAGATCTGGTTGAATATCAAGTCTCTTTCCGTACTTATTTTTCATACAAACAAGTACAGAAAATGTTGACTCAAACAAGTAGTCCTGAAAAATATGAGATGTGAAATTCCCTTTCTCAGAACATCAGGATACAAAGACCGTGCATAAATCCAAAAGTCTACCATTCCTAGTAAGCACAAAATGGGGAATATCATCTTCAAGAAGCAATCGCAGGACAACTCAATAAGCTGGTCTTCATTTGGTGACAACTAATTTTTATTGTTTAGAAAGAAGATTCTTCATCCAATTGATTTTTCTCTTGGGGAACCGGAAGTTAATCTCTCAGCTGAGAATCCAAAGAAACCAAATGCTCCTTCATGTTCCCAAATTTTCATTCGAAAGTTTTGTTTCACTTGCAGACAGAAAATTGTTCAATTTGGCAAAGGAATCGTTTTCCTTACTGTCGATTCGGAGAGCTCAACGTGTTGCTTAAAGTTCTTTAGTTTTGGTTCTAATTTTGTATCAACCAGAAAAAGTCTCACCTCATCACGACCTCGAATAAGCGAGTCAGGACTCTTCCTCGAGATAGCCAGCTTACTTCAAAATGTAATGTTCGTGATCTCTTCCCGTCTCGTTACACAATGCAGTGAATTTTTTTTTGAGTTAAGGGAGATTCTGGCGATGACTAAAGGGCTGCAAGTGGTGGTGAGATTAAAGATCTTCATGTTTCTGTTGTCAAATGCATGTCCCTCCTTTTAACTTCTCTTGAGCTTCAACGAAAGAGTTTGGATGAATCGTCACACCACGACAAAACCGATAAAAGAGTCGAAAAGCAATTAACAGAAATTCAGACTATTTCCTTGTTTTCAATTATGGTACACGGCTTACAAACCAAGAAATTTTTGTACAGTTTATTTTTATTTAAAAAATGGGTTTCTACTCGTAACAAGTACTACACAAAGACAAGTAACCTCTCAGAAAATGTTGATACAAAAGCTCAAAAAATTAAGTTATAGCTGTTTTAAGAATATGAAACACACGGGAGTGTATGAGGGAATTGGTCTTTAACGTGCGTTTTGAAGGAAATCATCCTTCCACATTCCCCCTTTTGTCCCTGTACGCTTCATATCAGACCATTAAACGTTGTTCATTCACTTTATTTACTGTATTGCTTTGGGTTTGTTTAGTTCGATTTTAACTTCGCTTTCGTGGTCTTTATAAAAGGAAATCTGTATAATACGATGTAAATATCGGAAAGTAAATTTTCGTTACATGACAAAGTATTGCGGACCTCTTACATGCTTGTCACGGACCCCTGAGGGTCCGCTGACCCCAGGTTGGTAAACGCTGCGCTAGAGGAAGCAATGGGGGTCCGTCCCGACGTTTAACGTAGATAGTGCTATCGGTATCGCAATACAAGAAACGTGCTATACATACAGTACTCTTAGTCACCTACTGACGTAGTCGCGCGAATGATGAAATAAAAGCAGCAAGAGTGACATTGCGGAATATACCAGCATAAAGTGTGTATTCGGTTACCAAATCGCGATATGTAACAAGAAGTTTACTTCCTTTCAGACTAACATGCTGAATCTTCAGGTGAGGACAATAGGAAATTTCATTAAGCTCTTGTGTTGTAGTAACAACATTTGTTTTCGGATGATCGCATCTCTGAGCCTACCTGAGCCGACTAAACATTGAGTTTAGGTATCGCTTTCCATTAAACTGAGTCTCTCGTTTTTGTTGATGTTATCATACTTCCACTGAATTCCCTCGTGATCAAGAAAATCCCTAATATACTCTTGCCTATCCGCCTCACTATAACAATTCTCTGGAAAATCTGAGACTTCTTCTTTCATTTGAAGAAACATACCTACCTACATAAGTTTCAAATGCTTCCACTGATATTTTAGTTTCTCATATTTCGTACGTATGAAGAATTACATAAGCCAGCTTCAAAACATCATTAAGTTCCGGCGTGGAAAAAACACCTTTGACAGTACGTTGGTTTTCTGTATGCGTACATTCACAAGTATGTAGACCTCCAAAAAGTTTATACGAAGAAATAACAGTTTGTGATGGGCATTGTAATGTAAAATTGGACCGTCCAGATTCGTCGGAGGTAAAAGCTTACAATATATTAGTCCTTGGACCTGACTTGAATCAGGCAAGGCCGTTCCTTTATTAATGGTTACGGATCCAACAGGAAGTGGCTTCGTAGCCATTACCCATAGATATAGCGAGGTAAAATCGACATAGTCTTTATTTCAGATTCACCGCATTCGTAAAGGGTTTGGAAACATTCTGTTCCCCCACACTTAAAGTCATCTTTAGGACGTAATGGTTCTTCAATATCAGAACAATGATCGCGAAGAAGTGTTTGTAGTTTCTGCGAAGTGTTCACTTGGTTGTACCACTAACATTCCCATACGGGAAAAACTTTAACGTTCCATGTATTACGCACAAACTCCTCCGTTGCACACGTTGCCAGCATATCGACTTCTTAGATTACCCTTGGCTATCTATAAGCAGGTCCCAGAGTTTCGTGAAACTCTGGTGGTCATGACAGTAACAGCCATTACATTCGTGGGCTGTACGGCTATTTTTTCCATAACCAGTCAGTTGTTAATGTCTAAACCAACTTCACCAACCCGTTCATAGCTTAGCAACTTAACATTACGTGTATGTTCCATATACCAAAGCCACAGTTTAGCTTCCTTGTGTTATTCAGTCCGTGATCAAAACCTAGGTAGGATAACAGGGATGGTATTGTCTTGCAGACTGTAAACAACAACATTGTGTAGCACCTGCAGCAATACTGGTTGTATGTAAAACGAAATATTATCGTTTTGCTTTCAATAATATTAGAAAATCGAATAAGAACGAAAGTTAGGATACGTAGGTCACTTTGAAAATATTGTAATAGTTCACGTTTGAAGTCGAATATCCTTTTACCTTTTTGCACATTCCTTATGGCATATATATATAGCCTCTACATCCGTTAAGGATTTGCTCCCTAGATCCTCATTCTACAAAATTTTGATTACGGGGAGTATTAATAAGATGTGGGAATCACCCTTTATATGTGATTCGTCTAGACCTAAAAATTTTGGTAGTTCCGCTAACCGAACCCCCATAAACAGAAACGTCCCTCTCAATATAATGTTGTTTATCGTTTGTTGCATAATCGTTGTGTGTGCACGAGCAATTAAGTCCGGTACTAATTGCTGTTGTTCGAATATTTCATGGACAACAAATAGTTTATCGAAACCGTGAGCATTATGTGCCACAGCAACCACTTTAGTAAACTTCGGGCCTTGCCATAAGGCAAGCATGTGGGATAAACGGGTTCATCGTATAAAATACAGTCTCGATTGCCATCACCATTACCACAAACAATGCATTTATAACCTCCTCATGGAAGTCTTTATATTCATGAAAACAATGGTTCACACAAATTAAATTAGGCACCAATTCATCTTCACCTTTGTCGTTGGCATCGAATAGTCTAGATATCGAAGACAATGTATAAAAATCTTCTACCCGTTTGGGAGTACTGGGCTTAACTTATCAGAAATGTGATTCATCTCCATGCATGAAACAACTTTTACAGAAATGTTCTCCGCTCACGTGTTTTAAATTTCTAAAACGCCAATCGAGTTTAGCACCAGACTGAAATCTTACCTTTACATGAGTACATATCGATGTTCCATGTCGATCAAAACAGATCTGAATCTTAAATGTATGGTTACACTTGTCACAGTAGCGTTTTATTTATCATTGTGGAGAAAATATTGTAAAGTAACAAATGACGGAAGCTAGTTGCCTTCCCGAGCGTTTGCTTGTAACATGTTAGGTTATTGTTAAAACCATTAGTAGTTTGTCTGTTAACAAAGTTCTACACTGTACGAATATAACCTTATCCTACAACGCTATTCGTATGTGACAAAATCGTGGGGTGATGTCCCTCTGTATGCACTTATTTATTGGTTCATTAGGTTTTTGAGAAAGATGATTTAGACAGGTAATTACTGTTTAAAGGAATACAAGCTTAATTGCGAAATAGTGGAAAATAGGTGTCCTAGTTTATAGTGTCAGGTTTCTTGTTTGTTCCCATTATGGCATTGCAACTCTGGATTGAACTATGATGTCATGTTGGTACCCTGTTAGTCATAGAAATCTAGTTTCTACAATTACCGTTAGACGACACCACTGAGCAGGTTATTTGACAGGAAGGGTGAATATGATAGCTTTCGTTCACGTTCGCGCTCCTCTCATATATCCGTTGATCATTGTCATAGTAGTTCTGTTTGTATGTACATTGTGAAGTTGAAAGATCCGCTCCGCCATTGTGTAAAACCAGTCCCAATTGTTTTACGGTTAGTCGTGATATTACGTTGCTGTCCAATTCAAGCCATGAAAAACCCAATCGATGTTGTGCTTGCAACGCAAGAAATGCAAACGTATGACGATCCTGAAATTGTTCATGGGCGTTGGGAATCTCTATGCTACTACAAAGTGGTAAGATTCCAAGCTAAAGGAAGCGATCCTGATATGTTACTACATTATCTCCTATACTACTTTTGGAACGACGAACAATACGTGTTACGACGTTGTGTAACCGTGCAGGACAATCTTGATTTGGAGTATTACGGCTTTTTCAGAAGTGTGGAAAGTAAAGAATTGGCCTGGAGTTACTATTACGAGTTGTTACCGGACTATGACGGATTCATTCCACAGGATGCTATCGGTTTATTTGGTTTCGAAACATGTGAGTGTGGTGGTGATGGTATGCACCAGGATAGTGATGCTGTATATAGTGACATGGTACTAACATTATCGATGATCATGTATGTGACTATGTTCCGGATGGTGATACGAATATTGAAGTACAACATTGGATACAAGATCATAGTATGTGTATGATGTATGGTGCTGGACGCGGACCTAAATTTGAAATTATGTATGAAAAATCAGAAACATATCCTAATTTCTCTCTACGAGGTCGTGAAATAATAATTAGACCTGTTGTGACAACGATTCACGATTCCGAGGGGGGTTGGAACCAACTTGTTTGAGTTTGCTATGGAAAATTTAGTTCGGGATGTCGATCCAGCGTGGAAAGTCGTGTATTAAAAGTTCCAAGTGTACCGTACGGAAGTCAATATACCTACCTTTTCAGTAACTAGTTTATCTTACGGCGGAAGGTATGCTCCGGAAAATCGAAAATTCACTATACTCCAAAGAGGAATTCCTGTTAGGTGATAATATCACCATTCATGTCGATATTACAGACCCTTGTCGAGGACAGGGCCGACGTGAAAATCATAAGCACTTACCATTGGCAGACTATCTACAGAAGCATATAATCAGTCTGGGTAATGTTCCCGACTGTCTTTCACAAGCATTTGGATTAGGAAAACTAAGCGCAAATTAAAAAATTCGGAGGGCAACACATATGAGAACCTATACTGAACACTGACGTGCCCAAGCAGTCGCATTGTGTTACTATGCGGGGTAGATTTAAGCGGTCATAATGGGGGTAGTTTAGACGACGTCGACAAATTTCAAAAGCATTTTAGGGATGGGTATCAAATTATTGTGTACGATCATATCTCCAAAGCACGTCAGTACGAAAAAAATGTATGTCTTCTCAACTGCTCAGAAGAAATTTTTACGATATGAGATCAACCACGATGACGTTATTAAAAACGGTATCCGCATTAGGTAGTAAGGGACCTTAATCCCTATACGGAGCCACGTTTTCATGAATGTGAATATAGATGCAAACTATGCGAGACGTATCGTTTCGATACCGAAGGCAATGATAAAACAAAACGCTACTGTGACAAGCGTAACCATAATTTTAACGATCAGACCTATTTTGATTGACATACAGGCAAACGAAATCGTACATCGATATGTACTCATGTCCAGGTATTTGTTCAGTGTGGTGCTAAAGTCGTTTGGCATATTAGAAAGTCGAATCACGTGAGCGGAGAACATTTCTCTAAAAGTTGTTTCATGCATGTAGATTAATCACATTTCTGATACTTTAAACCCAGTACTCCCAAACAGGTAGAAGATTTTTATACATTGTCTTCGATATCTAGACTATGCGATTGGATGCCAACGACAAAGGTGAACATGAATTGGTGCCAAATTTAATTTGTGTAAAGCATTGTTTTCATGAATATAAAGACTTCCATGAAGGAAGTTATAAATACAATGTTCGTGGTAATGGTAATGGCATTCGGGACTTCGTACTTTATACGATGAAACCGTTTATTGCACATGTGTTAAAGCAAGGCTCCCGTGTTTACTAAAGTGGTTGCTCACGGTTTCGACAAATTATTTGTTGACCATGAAATATTCGAATAACAGTAATTGATTCTGGACATAATTACTCGTGGACACAAGATTATGCAACTAACGATAAACAACATTATATTCCGAGACACGTTCCTGTTTATGGGGGCTCGATTAACAGAACTGCCGAAAACGTTAGGTCTAGACGAACCACATAGGAAAGGTGATTTCCCACATCTTATTAATAGTCCCGATAATCAAAATTATGTGGGATTATATCCAGACCTGGAATATTACGATCTAGGGAGAAAATCAGTAGCGGATGCAAAGGATATAGCTATATGGCATAAGAAATGTTTAAAGATAAAAAAGTATTCAATTTCCAACGTGAACTGTTACAATATTGTCAAAATGTCGTACGTATCCTAACTTTCACTCTTATACGGTTTTTTAATCTTATCGAAAGGAAAATAGGCGGGTTTCAATGTTTATTGCATACTTCCACTATTGCTGCAGGTCCATAGTATCTCCAAGACAATACCACCCCTGTTATCCCACCATTAGGTTTTCATCACGGTTTGAACGAAAGCAAGGAAGCAAGCTAAACTGTTGCATCTTTATATGAAATATACACATAATGTTAAGCTGCTAAGCTATGAACGGGATGCTGCAGCTGAGTTTAGCCATTACAAAACTGGCTGGTTATGAAAAAATATGCGTAAAGCTTACTAATATTATGGTCGTTACTCTCACGGCCATCAGTGTTACCAGTAACTCAGGGACCATCCTATAGATAGCCAAGGGCGTAGTATAAATAGTTCATATGCTGACACCGTGACGAGGGAGGAGTTTCCGCGTAATACACGCAACGTTAACGTTGTATCCATACGCAAATGTTAGTGGTACAACCAAGTGAAGATTTGCCAGGAACTACAGACATTTCTTCTCGATCATTGTTCTGATATTGAAGAACCATTAGGTCCTAAGGATGCCTTTAGGTGTAGGCGACCAGAATGTTTCCAAATCCTTTACGAATGCGGTCAATCAGAAATAATAGACTCGATTTTACATCACTTTACAATGGGAAACGGCTACCAAGTCACTTCCGGTTTGACCCGTAACCATTAATAAAGAAACGGCCAGGTCTGATTCAAGTCAGGTCGAAGGAATTTTATATTGTAAGGTTTTACCTCCGACGAATCTCGCCATTCACATTTTACATTACAATGAGCATAACAAACTAATGTTTGTCTTTGTAGAACCCGTATGGAGGATTTTCATACTGATGAACGTATGCATAGAGAAGACCAGTGTGCCATCAGACGTGATTTCTGCTTTCAAACAGGATTATGTAATTCTTCATACGTACGAAATCTGATAAACGGAAATGTCAGTGGAATTATTTAAGTCCTATGTAGGTACGTTTCTTCAAATGAAACAAGAAGCCTCGGGTTTTCCAGAGAATTGTTATAATGAAACGAATAGGGGAAATTATATTAGGGATTGTTTTGATCAAAAGGGATTTCAGTTGAAATATGATAAAATCAACAAAAACGAGTGACTCAGATTTATGGCCCAGCTGTACTTAAAATCATTGTTCGGTAAGTGTTCTAAGAGGTGGGATCTTCCGAAAACAAATGTTGTTATTAAAACACGTGAGTTGAACGAAATTGTCTATTGTCCTCACCTGGAGATTCAACATGTTAAGCTGATAGGAAGTAAACTTCTTGTTACATATCGCGATTTGGAAACCAAAAACATCTTATACATTCAGCAATGTCATTCTTGCCGTTTTCTGTCATCATGAGTATGACTACGTCTGAATGCGATTATGAGTACTGTCGGTACAGCACGTCTCTTGTACTGTGATACGGATAGTATTATCCACATTAGACGTCGTTACGAAAATCCATTGTTTCCTCTAGGGGATTACCTAGGTTAGTTGAAAAATGAACTGCCTGCAGGTTGGGTAATGCGTAATCCACTGCTGCTGGCCCGAAGCATTACTCATATAAGATAAAGGACGTAGCTACAGGTAAACTGAAACATGTGATCAAAGTTCGTGGTATTACATTCAATCAGCGAGAAAGGAAGGAAATAAACTTTAAGGATATGTATAATTTTAAAAGAACAAGTATAAAGGTAAACAAATATTTACTAAGAATAATATCCATCGCAAACCGGACTTTCGTATCGTGCATCAAGCTCATACAAAAAGACATACTGTTGTACATTCACTTATGTGAAGAAAATGAAATCCCATTAGTGCGTAACAACATATGACTGTTCCATACCGGTTTCAGCGTTCGGAAATTCGAAGGAAATGAAAATATCAATTCCGTTTGTAGTGCCGATTTATTATATAAACTTGGCATTTAACATGCAGTTGGAACAACTGGAAACTGGGCTAATCCATTCCAGTTTCTGGCTATGTAATTGATATTTACGTACATTCAGGTGCACTTGTACAGTTCCGTTTGTCACCGTTGCGTTAGTAACAGCTGCGAACACATTCTACAGGTTCACCAACTCTCTCTCACAACTATCTGTGTATAAGGTTTACCATAGCTCTTATAAAACGACACCAAATGTGGTTTTGTGGTTAGACAACATTCAGATGTACCAAAATTTATATGCAAAAGCAACAAAAATGTATTTTTTGCTGGACACCGTAATAGTAATGCAGTTATATGAAACAGCTCAATTTTATGCTGGTTGGTCGACAAGAGTCCTTTGTAGCAATGTTTATATAAACTGACAGAAAAACTGTATCGTGGTGGTTCGGCACCTTATTGTGTGGCTAGTTGTGTATATAAGACGACAAACTCCGAAACGTGATGGATAGAAGACATTTCCTTGTTGCAATCTGCGTATATCCAACACCAAACATTGTATCGAGGGAAGTACTAAGGAATGAACTATTTAGTTTATATATTCTGTCGAAACTGGTTTAATGATGGTTGCGCTCCATTATTTTTTTGTAGTTATGTACAGTTTATCACTCGTATGTGTAATTGTAAATGTGTTTCTATCTTGTCCTGTAAATGTTTGTCACATTCTGTACAGCTCCATGGAATATTTAACCAAAGCTAAGTATTTTCTAATTGCACATAAACAGTATTCTTAATGTCACTCATTGCTTCTTTTGTAATTCTGCTCCACGGTTACAAGTATAGCTTCATGTACAAAGTACTTGCACCACCATAGTACATCGTATATTGAATGTAAGTCGGCGTTATTTGCTACCATCCTATGCTATATATATTTGCGTATAAGTCGTTTTACGGGGACGTCTTGATCTTATAACAAACTGCCATTGTACTCGTCACTGGGTTGAATGCTTGCCACTGAAACTGATTTTGACCAATCACCATACACTCTTTGAGTTCGATTGTGGAATAAAGCTATCTAATTGCATCGTGGTAAAGACAATCAGTAAAGATAATCGATATCAGAACGTGTGGACAACTCATAGACCGCGATGTTGCTTAATTAGTGTAATTCTTTACTTTAATTGTGTTCCTACAACTTTTCATTCATAGATGACGTTCTTGAGCGTTGGTAATGCTGTAGAGTCAACGAACTGTGTTATTTGCTTCCCTCAAGTGACGTACTTATTATGCGAAACTATGGTTGCGAACAGTTTAGTAATGTGTTGGATAGTTCAACTGTCATTGCTATTCTTTACTTATAACTGCACACATCAGGTCGATCATCGTGGTGTCATTTTCGCTTTCCGTCCTCGTCCAATTTCCAATCTATACTCTACCTATGCTGTATTGCTTTCTGGAAGGTAGGTTAGCTTCTGTGGCTGTTATTTACAAATCAATGCCCTTCCAAACGAATAACCAAGTTCAAATACCAACCTTATCATCGGTTCCGCTGTTGACTGCCATTATGTCTATTTCGCGTTTTACAATGGTTCTACGCAGTGATGTTCTGTGTATTCTGTTCTGATTGTACGCTATTCGCTTTACACAAAACCAACCTATAGGTATCTAATACCTCTGACATTTTTTTCGAATATGCAACAGGTGTATGTTTAGTATACAGTCGGCTTTCTGTACACGTGGTGGCCTACGGAGGTGCGTATGGGTGTATTTCAGCCATTGCTACCTATTCGCTATGTGCTTGACACGTTATTATTTCAGTATCGTGTTCGGTCGTTGGTCCTAACTCTAATATACTGCATTGTCCTACAGTTTGTTAACGATTGGTAATACGTAACTGAGAACTACGTGGTATATTTAAGGCGACGGGTTATTGTTAATAATATTCTGTATGTCGTTCTTAGGTATGTCGGATATTATGACTGATCAGTACCTCTGTTGGACAGAGCAGTCCATCCAAAGTTTTAAAAATTGGGACATGGTAATATTGGTATCTCGTTACGGTTGCATCATTCTTTCCCAATCCTAGGGTGTGCTATGTCGGCGTTCGCCTCCTGTTCTGTGTTTTTTTATTATTATTATCCTAATTACTATTTGGAAGCCTCAAAGCAGGGAGGCGAATGCTGTGACTTCAATAGTAAATCGCATTTCCTATACGACACTAGTTATTTCCCACTTCTGTTGTGCACAAGATTCCCATTGTTCATGTCCTATGTTATTGCATACATATGCAATGCAGCACTAGCACAATGAGTGCAAACCCAGATATCAATTCCTTTCGCTGTATATTTCATATCTACAATATTCAATCGCCGACAAACAATTACGTTACATAGTTTACTCTGGTCACGTCCCAACTCTTTTGTCCGAGCCATAATCAACAATCATACATCGCTGCATTTTCATCCACTAATTCGACTCCGACACGTGCTAACGCAATCTATGTGTCCACTAACTCACATTTCGCTGTAAATGGCAAAGTGCTTTACTATTTTGTTATGTCTCTGACACTAGACAAACGGAAATCCAAAACAAAAAGAAAGGGTTTGTATCGTTCAAGACGCAGGTTACCAAGAGCCTAAAGGAAACCATGGAAACGGACAAACGAAAGGAATTCTCTTTTCTTCTTTTCCGTACAAGATGTGGTACGAAGGAAAGACAAAAGAGTTCCTTTTTAATTTGGTCTCAGCAACCAGAGGCAAGACAGAATAAGCCCTCAAGCATATGAATGTTTTCAAAGGCAATGGCTAGGTTTTTTCTTCGCTCGGTTCCTACATGAGTTTGAGCATATTAAGGTCGAATTAGCAGACAAGTCGGATAAAATACATTGGATGCTTTTGTATAATTGCAACAGACTAACGCAATGTATACAGTAATTGCTAGCTTGGCAGTACGTCAAACCCATTGTAGTCCTGTCCAGCATGTAGAATTCCTCCCCGTAACAAACAAAGTACTGATAATATAATGGTCTCCTAATACCACGAACATGTAACGCTGGAAATATATAGGGTGTATAAGAAAATGTGCCAATACAAAAAGTTCGCAAAAATGTGTACAATCACAGAATAAATAGAATTTCATGCAAAAAAGTATCTAATGTTGTACTACACACTTAACAGGCGTGCTAATTAAGCATTAATTATGGAAATAAGATGGCATACAGCATATAACTGAAAGAGAAGGACTCATGAGGCCAAAAAGTAGGTTGATGTATAGACATTCTGCAGAAATATGTAAATGGGATGTACCTTGAACCAAGAATAGGGCGGGGGAGGGGAAATACCGTGGAATGGTAAGGACATGGCCGCTACCTTCCCTTTTATTTTATGGTACTTTCTTCTCTAATAGCCTACTTACACCAAATGACTGACAAACTTGTTACAAGCTTGCATTCTATATGAGCAGTAGCTATAAGTCACACACAGAAGCCATAAACCGTTGGATTGCACATGATTAGAAACGGTGAGGAAAACTATTAGCCTACTCTAAAAATGACAGATCCTTTTCCATCGATTAGTATTCTCCATTTGATGCTCCCTAGATCTAAGTAACTACAAGTCAGAGATGAGTCATACAACGTTGGATTCCTCTTAGTCTGAAAGGGCTGTCATAACGATAACTTTAACTTTTTGAAGAGTTGTTAAAAGAGCATTTGATTTTATTCGAAGATGCTTTGTCTTTGACTATAATAAAACTTTGCTTATTATTTTTATCTTAATCCTACATTTGGTAATGTAATTCATTCTGTTCTAGCAAACTGGGGTTCCTGACCTTAGCCCTACCCACATTAAGCGTCTTGGTAGCGTGATCAAATGGCATAAAATATCGTGATCAATACCTTTTTATGGAATATCGCAAATAGTGTTGCCACGAGACGAAACAAGACAGCATAATGGCTATAGCAAACGAGACGAGAAAGAACTATCATAATGTAAGATATACATCTCCTCGAGACGAGATATTCTAGGCATTTTCGAGACGAGACAGTCTAATCTCGTCTCATTGGCAACTGGGCGACTTGGTCGCAGAGACATGATTTGCTCGCAGAGAGAGTTGCAATGTTCAAGATCCTGAAGGCGACTTGAGGGAGAAGTAAAGTCGGCTTCTATTTATTCTTAAGGATCACCGCACACTATGCTACTTATTTTGAAAAGGGTTGACAGATGTTTTTATTGTCCACCTTGTTTGTCGAGTGAGTTTATGTTCATTCCATTTTTAGGTGATCATGCTTACTTCATAACATAGTTGAGTAGAATATTTTGCTTCGACAGCAAAGCCAGCCCCTGTATCTCTCTCTATCTTTCTTTCTCTATGCCCGTGTGTGTGTGTGTATTTTCTCGGGATACATCCATTCATCAATATTTGGCCTTTGGTTTGGATCGTTTAATGCAATGAAAACATTAAAAATATATATGAATGTTGAATTATTTTCATTTAAATCTTATTAGAAGAATGAAATTCCGAGAATTTACTCTGGTCATTTCTTGAACATTACAGAATAATTGGAAGAAGAAAGCATCTGAAATGTCTTCAATTATATCCTCCTGGAACAAGATTCTTGGTTATTGTGGAGAAAAGAAAAATGTAGCATGGAGTCAAATTTCAGTTGATTCGACTGCTAGTTGCGGAAACAAACATGTTTGACAGAAATATTTATAGTAGAAGTGGAGAAGAAGGAGTACTTGTGGAAAATACGTAGCAGTGAATATTATTTATTTATTTAACTATCTCTAGATTCAGCCCGATTAACACTGGATATATTAAATATAATAACAGGGGAAAAGATTTTGGAAAGAATCAGCCATCAAGGTATCATCTCAGATTTTGGAAAAAATCAAGGTATCATCTCAGAATTTCCATGGCGTGATGGAGGAAAACCAGCAAGAATCTCAATCATGTTGAAAAAACCGATCACACTACCGACTGCTCTATCTCGTCGAAATATGTAGAAACAGCGAAATGGAACCAGGGATTTCGGCTTAAAGGATGTACATCCAAAGTTATGGAGGTGTAAATAGAGTTTTGCCGGGTTTATTGCGATTTATAACAGTAAAATTGATAAGTTGACTTGTGTACCCAAAGATTTGAGGGGGAGTGGTCTGGCAGAATCCCCGGATGGAACTGAAAGCATGAAATGATATCGGTGAATAAGTATGTGGTGCATAACATTTCCGTAGAGAAAATATGAACAAGCTTGCTATGATCGCAGCCATGCAAGAATTCCCCTGAATTCAAAGCTGTCTATCGGAGCCCACGTGCCATAACATTCGTGTAAGTTTGGTTGCCTACGTTGCCGATTTTGCCTTTCAGAAATTAAATTCGCTCATTGTACGTATAATTAAGGTACACAAAGAATCTCCACATATTAGGTTATAGAGTGATTGGAAAGAAGTGCCTGTCTCGTGTGATGTTCAAAAGGAAACTTTTCGCCACAATAAACTCCAGAGATACCTCCGTTTCATTGTTGATGGCTGGGAGAACTTAAAACATTATGACCCTTGAGAGATTTTGTCATTAATTTAACCGCAACTTTCTTCTCTTTTTCATTCTTACCAATTAACTGACCTACAAAACACATTCTGCTTTACTTCTTCGTATTAAAATAAGTTTCACAACTACAAAGCCGTTCTCCATGAGTTCGTCCAGGGTAAGAGAGCGCCTTTCTTCTTGTTCATTGAAAGAGGGTGAGATACTTGAAACCAGCTCCTCATCATTTCTGCTGGTTTCTACGGATAGATGGAAAGCAGACTTAGAATCGTAGAGTCAGTAGGAGTCTGAATCTGAATTTGAATCATCATTGAACATGTGATACTTCTACCCATAACTTCTCTGAGTATTAGGTTTCTTCCGAAGGAAAGGATGTTTAGATGTCATATTTACCCATTTCTTTCTGTCGCAAGTTACCTCGTATCACGCAACTTTCGAAATATGTACTTTTCTGTAAGAAGCAGATGCCACACTGCTAAAATGCTTGATCAGTTACGTTACCAAAGAAATGGGGTACACTATGGGCAATATTATTTCAATGGCCCATTAGTGACTTCCCAACATCGTGAACAGTTAGACTGCCTACGAATGTCAACAATAGCCTTTTTTCATATGATCAACCCTGACTATAAAATATTAGTTGGGTGAAAATTACTTTCCGTCTTCGTGGAAGCCCTGCAAAAGCACACTACATTGACAGTTGACACCAAACCTTGACGACTAACAGTGTAGCTAAAACGCAATTTTAAAACTTGCAACCGATTTTGTCTCAAGTTTCCTCGGTGTCTGAAGTAAACCCATTTGATGGTACACGTTATTAAACATTTATATTTCCCCATGAGGTTGAGTTACTTTTTTTGTGAACACCTTGTGTGATGATTGGATGGAAATAAACTATTGTCCTTTTAAAGAAACCAATAGCTGTGTGGGTATCAAAAAGAAAAAGTACAAGGAGACATATTATTTGAAATTTTCATGGTTCTTCTTATGTAAATACTTGTACGTACAGCAATAGATAACTGCGACTGAAGATAACGTTGGAACTTCTAAAGTGCAGTCCATAAGTTTCTAACAGCCGTGACAGAAAGATCAGGAAACATGAGGTTAACGTTAGACATAACATAAAATATCATTAAGAATTTGTGGTAATAAATGATATAGACAAAACTTCGATATTCATCTTTCAGACACTACACAAAACAAATATTTCACAAAAAGATACAATACCACCAGTTGAACAACGTCAAGACAATAGGTATTTCCACATGTGACTACAGGTGAATCTTCCTTACATATCACGACTTTAAGTCACTTCTTTAACCAAGTACACCAAATCTCCGAAGACACCTGGACTCACCTCCAAGAACATATTATTTAATAAGCCGATATTCGACGTAAATACAGTATTCATTACTAGAAAATCTTTGGCCGCATAAGATTTTAGAAATACACATTAATTCATTGGCAAGTCTACACCAGGTAATATTTATACGATGTATTACATTTTAAGTATATAACAGGAAGTCTTGACCCAACAAGGACTTCTACTATGCATATCTGTTGAAAGATATAGTTCGATTTCTTTAATTCAACTTTATCTCCCTTTTGTGGGCTCTCACATAAATCAAGAGATTTGTCGATCTTCTCCACGAACATAGAGCATGTCAAATAAAATTCTATGTTTATTATACAGAAGAATGTAGAAGTTCCAGTTTCCAATATTCTAGAATTTCTGGATGGAACTGATATTACAGTTCTTAATAACGAGTGAAGGAAAAACGGTAGTTTGTATAAAAGCCGAATGTCATTTCTGGATTTACGAATCTTGTTTACATATCACAAAATCACAATTACATCAACCAACATGGCAATGCAAACGCCATTGAAGGGTCATTAGAATTTCGAACCACTTCATGTTATAATTTTCGTTGTTGTTTAGAAATTCTGAATATTTGATGCGGGAGAAAAAAACTAGAAGTAATTCGTAACCGGACGTCAAGTGCCGTATATTACCTTTCCAACCAAGGAAATAAATCTTCTCTTTCGGTTTCCCGTTGGCTTATCTTAAATGTGTTTACTGTTTGTGTAGGTTTATCTGAACAAGATGAAGGCTATACAGAAATAAAATCGTGACACGAATCTTCAGCACTTCTCGTATCTCTGTCTCTGACTCCTCAACACACACACACACACACAGAGAGAGAGAGAGAGAGAGAGAGAGAGAGTTAAATGTAGAGAGAAAGAGAGTAACAGAGAGGGACTAAGAGAGTGGTGAAGCTTTTGAGCCGCATACATATTTCCCAGCACGTATAGCAAATTGTTTCATCACTTGCGGACTCTTCCTCTCATCCTTGGGGAGAAAACTTCCCTTGCTCCTTCCGCAAGGCTTAAAAAACTGCTTCCGTTCTATTTTGGAGAAACAAGCTTTATAACTCATTCAAACCATATTAATGAAAAAAGAAAGTGCGAAAATGAGAAAGTATAAGCGTACTTCCATGTTGCTCAAGAAAATGTTTTAGGATTTGATTGTGCTGGGGTGAAAATACCGACTACTAGGTAGTAGTTATATTCAAAACGACCTACGAATAAACAACATTTTATTAAATTTACGCAATTCATGATATTACTGTAGAAATAAAAGATTAAATAAAAATCAAATTAAAAATATTCCATTTCTCTTAGGCCACTCAAAATTTTAGTCCAGAGGTTAAAGTCAAAACTGTGCATTTTATCAAAAAGCATGAGTGAGTGAGCATGCTGAGTATAAATAACTCAGCATGTCAGTTATTTATTTCAAATTAGTATTTTTAAGTATTGTAGGTATGAACGAAATATGCAACATTTTTGAAAATAGCGGTCAAAATCCGTTTTATGCCTGTAAGTTTTGAAATGGCCCGATTCCAGTGTTTGAAAGGCTCGTTTTCAGTACGAAATGGTTTCTCATATTACAATATTCTACGTAAAGTTTAAGAATTCTGCACAATTAAAAAAAATATACATATCTGCTTCTTAAAACGGAGTTCTCCGTACAATGACAAATTCATGTCAGACAACATGATCTTTGGATCTCAGATGAAAGATCAGGAAATTTAATTTAAGCTTTCCATTCATCTGCGCAATCTAAAACATGGCAATAGTTTCAAAAAGCATAATAGTTTGATATACTTTTTAATCAACAACACATACTACAATCACATCTCATTATCTCTCTGAAAAATACATTTATGGTAAAACTGACTTCATCAATGTATTTCTGGTAAAACTCTAGTCCAGACTGATACATGACCCCCTTCCTATAAAAAAATCTATCAACATTCAAGATAGCCGACTTCAAAATGGTGGCCATGACAAATTTACCCTATAAAAGATAGCGCATTGACACAGTATCTATGCGTGTGTCTTTGCTTTCCATTATTGTAAGCACTTTACAAATAAAGGTGTGTTTTTCGACTTAGATCACACTATAAGTAATGAATTAAACTATTGGTCACTGCGCCCGAATTTATGTGCGAAAGCACTTTAATCATGCTTTCTGTTGTTTTCCTGATGTACCCTACTCTACCGAGTTTGGTCGAAAAAGCAGTTTGATGCATCGATAGATTTACTTGTCAGAGACGATGCGCAATTGTATGACATCATGGCGGAATGCAGCAGGTGGCCCGACTGCGAAATCCCCGGTCATCTGCTAACGCAGTCCACCGGTCCAGTCCGGTCAATATTGAATTCAGGTCTATATGCATCCTATTACTTCACAAATGCTCTGCAACATAATAAGGAATAGTTAAATATTAGGCAATCAAAGGATGTCCCCAGTAGCGTACTGGTTAGAGTGACGGAATACAAACGGTAGTTTCCAGGATTGAATCCTGCTGCAGAGAGTTGAAAAAATAAACTAGTTAATATTATAATCATGAGGACAATGGACAAATTCCAAATAACTATGTATACCAAAACCACCCACTGTTAATAAACTCCCACAAGAAGGTCAACGCTCTATTATGGCCAGCTGAAAAAGGTGCTGTTTTGGTTGGTGATACGGTGGGTGGCAGCTCGGACGTTGAACCACCGTAGTCGGCAGAACGTTGGTTTTCGTGCAACATCCGGTTATTCAGCCAAAGTTTCATGCTGACGTCGCACAATGGGGTATTTACAGCGAAAAGTTGTAGGAACATTATAGTTGTAGAAACATTTTTAATTCATAGGGAATATAATGTATATTTAGCTGTCTTTAAATAAAGTCTGTAGATTAGAACTATTAAATTAAAAAAAAAATAGTGTACGTGTATATTAGTAGTGAAAATGCTTAGCCAGTTTCCAGCTAATGTACTTTTGCATAGAATGGTTAATTGAAATTGTAAAAGGAGAGAGAGAGAGAGAGAGAGAGAGAGAGAAAGAAAAGAAGGAAAAAAAGAAATAGAGAGAAAAATAGAAACGACAAAATGAAAGTTTCAACACAAAAGTTCTTTTTGAATAATTATGTTTTAGTAACTTTTCATTACTTTTGTATGAATCCATAACACCAAGGCGAAACCAGAAAGTCTTTTCAAAAATCTTTCTCTTCTCTCAACAAAATGTTCTAAAAAACTATCAAAGGCAAAATCTGTTTTCTTTTTCAATTGCGCGCTGAGTGAAAATTCTTAATGACGTCAAAGAAAAGTCATTCAAAACACGATATATATAAAGGGTTGATGAGTGTCTTGCAAAGAAAAGGCTTCTCCGGAAGCAAAATGAATAATACATTTTTTCTTTCCGTTGGATCTCAATTGACGCCAGTCTTTCAGAATTAATGAGATTGGTTCTAGCATTTATGTGCGTACAAAGACATCTGTAATCGTCTGATAGAATTTTTTCCCCTTTAGTAAATTTTACATAAATGAAATTTCTTGAAAGAGTGTTTCTTATTTCTCTTTGTTCAGTTCTAATCCTCATCTTTATTTTATACGTTTATTCTACGCTAATTGAATGAAATTCTATTTTTTTTTTTTTTTAAGTAGGTACTGTAGTCATACACAGGTGCCGAAATGTGTAGTCATACACTATTCTGTAATAAAATTAAAATTTCTTCTTAAGATCCTCACTGTTGATCTACAAATTTGTGTGCCAATCCTGTATTGTCCGGGAAAACTAGAATTTACAAAAGTTAATATGAGTGCAGGATGAATTTATAGACCACTGGAACGGAATTTATTGAGCGATCATTGCAAACTTCAACAAAATGTATTGAGAATACCCTACCCTTCACGAGCGGTAGTCTAATGGGAATAACTTTAATATGGTTAATTTGAATAAACCCCCAACTCAGGGGTCGGAGTTACTGTTCTTCCACCAGGCGCCTCCCCAGGTAGAGGATAGGTGAATGCCGACCAGATATGGTGGGTACCGGAAATACTATGGGGCAGATCATAACCAGTACTGCTGCCTTGTAGTTATTAGAGGGATCTACAAAGGCTAGGGGAAGATAACTCTGAACAAAAGTACTAGATTTGCCGGTTAATAATTCTTATTTTTTTTTTTTTTACAAAAAAAAACCATGTTTAATGTAGGAGGAAGGTACAAAGTTGTTTATTCAAAGTACAGGCCATCCCTAGTCACACATTTTCTCCATCTCCTTGGCAATTTGTGGATACTCTCCCAGAAAAACTGCCATCTTTTGAGGTGGTCAAGTCATGAAGCCACTTTTCGACATCTCCCCAATTGTTGAAATGTTGTATGGAAAGTGCGTGAGACGTCAATGAAAACAAGCCAAGCATGGTAGTCGAAACGGGCAAAGTCTGGTGAGTACGGCGGTTGAAGCAAGAGTTCCCAGCCAAGTG
Source organism: Lepisma saccharinum (assembly GCA_022664845.1). Classification (NCBI taxonomy): domain Eukaryota; kingdom Metazoa; phylum Arthropoda; class Insecta; order Zygentoma; family Lepismatidae; genus Lepisma; species Lepisma saccharinum. The sequence goes on along the minus strand of JAGDQP010004656.1, from coordinate 31,368 downwards.
AAGGAATGGTGTTTATCAGTGATGTAAAGGAGGGTATACGCGGGTATACGGCGTATACCCACCTCAATTTTTAGGCATCACCGTATACCTACCTAAAATTTATGGCATATGCGTATACATCGTAAAGTAAGCGAGAGGTTTCGTTACAACGAGCGAAGCGTATATCCACCTAAAAAATTAGCATTACGTCCCTGCTGTTTATGACCACTTTCTGTTTGTGATGGGGCGTTGTCGTGCTGCATAATAACTTCACCGTATCTTGTAGCCCATTCTGGTCGCTCTTCGATCAATGCATGGTTCAAATTGATCATACGTTGACGGTAGCGAACGGTATTAACTGTTCAACCTGGTTTCAGAAGCTCATGATACACGACACCCTTCCGATCCCACCAAATGTACAACATTGTCTTCTTTCCAAAGCTATTCGGTCTTGCAGTCGATGTTGATGCTCGGCCAAGCATACGTCTTTAGATTTTTATGTTTATTGGAGAACAGTTCACATTTGCGCCCACTCCTTTCAATCCTGTTTCGCTGATTTGTTTGTTTCTCTTTCATTGCAACGGATACTTCGTATATATTTTCGCATACATCGCTCTGCATTCTCTTTATTTTATCTTCCTTCCTACAAAATACATTTCACAACTTCAACTTTACGCAGAAAGATTCTCTCTGGGCCTTCGCATTATGTCGAAATTACTTAACTCTACAGAAAAATATAAATATACAAACAAACATGTTAAAATCTCTTTAAAATGATCAACTGCAACTGTTTAAATTGATGAACATCGTATCATACAACTGTAAAGAACAGCGAGTTACATTGTTAACTTGTTGGCACAAGAAACACAGCTATATTATAACACCATCTGCGGTTGAGTGTGATACAAGTACACTAGTTGAAATGTACACAAGTACATGATAAATATGATATAGTTTGATCGTAATATTAGATCCTATAGGCCCTCGTAATTAGGCATGAAAACGAAATGTAGAAATCTCCTGGAGTGAGTATAATAATTTGAACACATCTGTAGTAAAAGTACCATGAGCATCGCACAGTAATTCTTGGGCCGCTTAAGTTTTTTTTTTTTTTTTTTTTTGTCCTATGAACTTCACAAATACTTCGAACAAGGAACCTGTAGCAGAAACTTCAAATTTTAATTAACGGTACTGAAAAGTCTGTCTCTTCACTGGTTACAAAGTTATGACTCCTATGTCCCTACAATTCGGTTTGGGTTACTGTGTGGTAGTGACACAATCGTGTTTGAATAAAGGGATAGAATATTTAATATAGTATCTCCAATGCGCTGGTGAGTTTAATACGTAACTTACGGTTTATATACGTCAATATGACAGAATGCTCAGTTAGTACTTTTCGTGATAACAGGAGAAAACAGACGGTAGAACTTAATAACAGAATTCAAGACCTGAATTGAAAAACATCCCAAGTCCACCGGTGTATATTTTTCAGGAGAAACAAATGCAGTCCAAGGTCGTCGTATGTTATCCTATTCAGCGGAAATTAATTGCATTAAAAAAGGGTTTCTTTGGTTGGATTAGCTTGTAATATGTATGCAAGTGGATAGCCCTTGGAGCCCTAGATACCGACGAACAGAAAAAATGAAAATACGAAAAAAAAAAAAAAAAGTGGACATGGTATGTTTTTCAATTCAGGTCTTCAATTTAAATATGCCAGAAAAACTGAGTTTTCAAAAACTATAGACTAGAAACTGCACAATTGCGCATGGCTTTAAAATTTAGATATACTCTATGAGCAGGCTTTAATCTGCCACACGTCTGAAGAACGACGTCCCAAAGTGATCACTCTTTGGAACATTGCCGAGGAAAGTAACGACCAGGGCCTTTGTATAAATACTTTTCCTCTATTTCACCAGAAGAACGCAGGTAAACACTTGAAAATCTACCTCTGGATGGGCGGAAGCTGGAAGGAAAGTTACAACTTCCCCAATACAGAGTAAACCCGTAACCGCTAAACCATGGACACACTGTTCCTAGCATTCTTTGGTTCTTCATGAAACGAGCACCTCAACTGATTTTAAATAAAAGTTCGATTTGACTTTCATCTGTTTTATTTTTAATTTTAAATCACAATATTGTGAAACAACAGATGATATTTTCAGATGCAATGTTCAGAAACTGGACATTTTAGATGCAATGTTCAGACAGATGGAATATCATATTTCTACGTTATTTCTATTTCTTTTTAGTTTCGCCCTCTCTTTGACTTAATATGAACTCCAATAACGAATTGAAAAGACTACTACGAAACAGGAAAGTAAACTTCAAGAATAGCAGACGATGACAGTTGTAAGATAAGAAACAGTATGATATTGCAATATCATCAGAGTATGTATGATCTTTGGGGAAAATGGGAAACGTTTAGGAAATTTACCAAACAGTTCCCTATATGATGACAGTTTGTTGCCAGTGGGCGGAAGACCTGATGCCTTTTGATCTTTTGCCGTGGAATCTTCAACTATACAACTCTTGCACTTGTCCTCGTTCCGGAAATTGAATTTCATGAGAAGCACCCTTTCATTTCTCTTCTTTTTCTCTTTTTCTTCTTTTTTGTCTTAAAAACATGGAGAAAGCTTCCATGTACATAGACAAATTGTTCAGTTAAAAGGTAATGTGAACGTAATACAATTCAGTCACTGAAAGTTCATGTCTCTAAAATGAACAGCGTTTATCCAAGAACAACGTCCACATAAAATTATCAAACATATTTGTTTATATAATGAAATGGAGATTGAAACCGGGTTGTGAAATACAAAGTTATGATTCACAGTAACTAGAGATTATTGATGTTTCTTTGATTCGGTGAAAGTGTCAGACTTCAAATAGGTACTAGGTAGGCACGTGACTTTTAGTCCTTCTAGCAGCTATCGTGACTGAGGATTTCCAGACGTTTCCTAAGTTCCACCCGCCGGATTCGGGGTAATACCTTGAATAAAACTCAGGATTTGCTCACTTTTCTTCCTAAATTAGTGTTCACCGAGGGACGCCATCCCCCAAAGCTATGAAGTGCTTACATCGCAGATTCCTGTCTCGCACATAAATTAAATAGATTAATAACACGTAGGCTTCTCGCTTATGTCTATTCAGTTTTTCGGAAGTAATTCACTTTCTGTGTATTTGTAGAACGTCTTCTTACAATATAATAGAGAGCATTAAAACTCCTGTAAGGCTGTACAAGAAGTAGGCCTATGTATTTCACGTGGATGCATAAAGTTATTTCCATAAATAACAATGTTCTTCCATAATCTTTTCTTTTACCCTACATTTTAGCAAACTTTAGAAGTGAGCTAGGCACTCCCTGAACACATGTTAACCATACAAGATGTATGGTCCTGGATAGGATGCTGCGTTGCAGAATATGGTTTGCAGAACAACTTTTAAGCATTTTTTTTCTGTGGCGTACGATGCCACGATAGATGGAAGCATTTACAAAAAAACCGTTGGAGGATAACCACGGTGGTATTTGCTGGCGGACGACAGGGAATTCCCCTCTCTGCACCATTATATCCCCAGGCCTGATGAGAATTTTTTCCAGAGATAAATACCGTCAACAGGGGGTATAAACCAATACACCAAGATTTGAACATTTATTTCTGGTTGTTCCGTGAATGATAAAAGTCTGAGTTTTTGTGCCCATGTAGGGTATGAAGTTCACTTAGTATTGGTATTTGTTGTTTTTTCATATGGTTTCAAAAAGCAAAATAAAAATATGTCTAAAGTGCCTTTTTCTCTCTGTCAAAAAATGGGTTTTCAATATCAGAAGACTAACAGATAATTTTGTTTTGGTAGAACATGCGAGAGCTGGACCTTGTAAAAAAAAAAAGTGGTTCGCTCATTTATCATCAATTTACTAGAAACCGTTTTCTTTGCTAATTTGGGATTACTTTGGGTACTACATTTCAAGGGATTACTTTTAACATATTGTAATGTGAAATGTTCTTGTGAGATTAATATATTGCTACTTGGTACTTCTATAGCTCTGAGGAGGACGAACGGGAGGTCTGACGTGAGATGTATCCATGATACTGCAGACGAGTGTTTTTCAATCTTTTAATATTCACGGACCGGCAAACTATTGGAGAAAATTTTCAAGAACGAGGAAGATGTCAGTAAGTTCGCAATTTACGTTGAGAAGATACCAACGATCTTCAGATTCTAGTTGTTTTGTAAAGGAAATTTAAACTTTAATATCAATTTTGAATTGTCCACATATGCAAAATAAGTGTTAAATAATTAAATGTATTCATTTTCCAAGGACCAGTATAATAGTTTCACGGACAGTCGGTTGAAAACCACTGCTGTAGATGATGTTTCACCAGAAAGCACCAACAACTGTGTACAATCCTGAGAAGAAATAGCACTTGAAATAGAATTAGAAACTACTACTACTACAAAAAAAATAATAATAAGGATTTTTTTTTAAAAAAAACACGCTTTTTTTGAGATGGACTAAAAAGTAAAAAAAATAGTAAATTGAATTAATCTTATGAATAGGAAAATAAAAGCATGGGTGCTCTTAGATATTATGATTTTATGATAAGGTAAGCAACAGCACACACGCTTTTATTTTCCGATTCATAAGATTAATTTAATTTATTACATTTTTAACTTTTAGTCCATCTTAAAAAAAGCTTTGGTTTTTAAAAGAATCCTTTTTTAATTATTGCTTATGTATAATAGATGAGTATTAAATTCCCTGCGAGATAGGCAACCCAAACTTCACACAATAGATGCGGCGCTGTGTTCATTTAAGAATAATTTCCAATGATTTTATTAATTACAGTTAACTGTATTATTCTATCGTATATCTAATGATTGAATATTGTATTGTCATCGGAAGCAAGTAAGTTTACAAAATTTCAAATAAATCGGATGATGGAAAGTGAGTTTAAAAATCAATTACAAGATTTGTACCAGAGATGAATACAGAGCAAGTTAATATAAAGTGTGTAATAAAAAGCGGTGAATGGCTTGTTGTGTGGCTTTCTCTAAAAAGAGAACATAAATGCTGCATGTGATTATAATCCGTATATCAGAGCAAACCGGCAGATCCATAAGAACCTCCTTCAAAGTGTGGGTGCAAAATTATCTCGATTTCAGAAAAAAATAATTGAGCAGTGATGCCAAAATTTATTGTTCAGAAGAACTTGAAAGTGAAATTTGTGTCGAAGACATTGAAATGACCTTACTACCACCTGTAATTCATATAAGAGATGGTGCAATTTTTTTATGCGAACTTTGAAAATATTGATTTGTGTCAATGGAAAAAGTATTATTAGGTTACTCTCTAGCGGTCATTTTTTGTTTTCTAATACCGGTACTAGCTTGCTTCATTACAATAACCATTGTATTTGCGCTGATAAATTATATCATTTTTCAAAGTCTATAAGAGTAAATAGGTATTTTGCACTGCCAGTACTTTCAAATATCCAGGAATACCGCTACAATAATTGTCTCTGCGAAGATTTCCACGATTTTTTTTCTCCATTTGTACACCATACCGGTATGTATCTGTGTAAATTGGATGAAATCTAAAGCTGAACTGTTCCTCGGAGTATTTCTATATACATTTTTCATTTACCTCACACTTCAGCTGTGAAAAAGGAACAACACACTAAATTTGTAATGAACTTCTGTTTCATTCCCAATGTGCAGTATTGCTGTTTCTCAAGTTTTCTTCTTTTCTTTTTTTTCTTTTCCGAATTTGAAGATACAAAGAGTATTTTTCGGTTTACTTGCTTTCTGAAAGTTAACTCTAAATCCCTTTTCCGGAGGACGGGACGCAGCTGGCAACGGCAGAGGTCAGTCTTGCAGAAGTCAGAGGGTCAAAAAGCCCTGATTTGGATTGCAGACTACCAGGACACCGACACGGCAATTCGAATGGACCTATACGTGGCGACTCTGAACTCTCAGTCACTTACAGGAGAGGACAAATGAGAAGAATTCGAGAATGAACCTAAGAGGATTAAGTGGGACATCATAGGACTATCAAAAGTGTAAAGGAAGAATGGAGAACAGTTGAAAATATTGTCAAAGCGCACGTTCTACTTCAAAGAAACATAAAATGGAAAACCGACAGGCGTTGGCTTTATAATTAATAAAGACCTGAAGACACGGATCATAGAAATTGAAGGAATTTCAGATAGAATCGCACGAGTAGTAATGCATATCAACAAGAGAAACTGTATGCAAATTATACAAGTGTATGCTCCAACAACCTCACATCCGGAAGAGGAAATCTAAGACCTATACGAGGAGATACAGAAGATTTTGGATAGTGACAAATCGCATTACAAAATTGTAATGGGAGACTTCAATGTGAAAGTAGGAACTATGTAAAGTGACACGAAAGTGGGAAACTTTGGATTTGACAATAGAAACAAGAGGGGAGAGAAGTTAGTGGAACTCTCAGAAACCTACAGACTGTTAATTTCCAATACATTTTTCAAGAAGCCACCCCAGAGGAAATGGACATGGAAAGGCCCAAATGGGACTAAAACTAAATAGACTACGTTTCATGGAATAACAGGGAAATTCTGCAAGACGTGTCTGCTCTGAACAATTTCAAAATCTCAAGTGATCATAGGATGGTGAGATGAAAGCTGAAACTAAATACTAGACTTGAGAGAAAGAAGCTTATCAGAGGAAACACACCACTTTAGACCTAAAAATCTAGGGAAACACAGACAGAACTTAGAAACAGATTCAGTGTCTTGGAAGAGTTAGAAGATAAAGAAGACATCAATAGCAGAAATAAAATACTGACTGAGATAGTAAGAGAAACAGCCAAGGAAAGAGCAGGCATTAAAAAGAAAAAAGAGAGCAAAATCTCAGAAGAAAGTAAGCTCTTGCTGGAGAAAAGAAGGGAAATGTAATAAGAGGAAAATTACATAAAGAGGATTGAGTACCAAGAACTAAATAAAACCGTAAGGAAGAAAATAAGAGAAGATGTACGAAGATGCAACGAAAATCTAATTAGAAAAACAATCGATCAAAACAAGAGCCTGAAGAAAACCAAACAGCAGTTCTTGGTAGGGAAAAAGCAAATAATTGCTTTTAAGAAACCAGACGGAGCAGTAACACAAAATTAGGAGGAAATTATCAAAATATCTTAAAATTTCTACGGAGAATTGTACTACTCCGAACAAGAACTAAGAAATGGAGGTTCAGAAGAAACTGATGTAGAAGTTTCTGACGAAATGAAAGAAGAGGTGGATTAGGTACTTCCGAGGTATGAAGAACGAAAAATCGCCAGAAGAAGATGGACTCGCGGCAGAGATGTTTAAATGGGGAGGTGAAAAGATAAAAGAGGAACTTGCTAAATTATTCTCGATCTGCCTGAGGAAAAGAGAAATACCTGCAAGTTGGAATCATGCTGTTATCATTTTGTTGTATGTACAAGAAAGGAGACAAAGAATATACGCGAAAACTACACACCAATTAGTTTATTGTCAGTTCCATACAAAATGTTCAGCAAAGTTTTATTTTGAATCGTATTGAACGAGACTTGGATTTTAATCAGGGAAGGGAACAAGCCGGATTTCGTCGTGAATTTAGCATCATGGACCCCATACAAGCATTGAATGAAGTTATGGAAAGGACTAATGAATATGAACTTTCATTGTGTCTGGGATTCATAGATTTTGAAAAAGCTTTCCATTCGGTCTTCTTTGCTGCAGTACTTAAATCACTTGAACATCAATGCATCGAAAGTACATACATCAAGTTACTGCGAAACATTTACTTGGCTGCTACATCTGTCATTGGACTACATCAAGAAAGTGAAAAATTTAAAGTTGTGGACGGTGGGGGGTAAAGCAAGGAGATTCAATTTCTCCCAAATTGTTTGCTGCGGTCCTGGAAAGTGTTCCAAAATTTAAACTGGGACGAAGTTGGAATAAAAATCAATGGTGAATATCTTCATCATCTACGATTTGCGGTTAATATAGTCATGTTTGCTTCAAGTGCAGCAGAACTACAAATCGGAATGGAAGAACTGAGTAATGAGAGATCGAAAATAGGACTTAAAATGAATTTAACTAAAACAAAAGTAATGTACAATCAACATGCTGAAAAGAAGGAAATAAAGATTAGCGGAGAGCCAATAGACATAGTTGATGAGTATGTTTACCTAGGCTAGCTGAAAATATCAAATGTCAAGTTGACTAGTGAAATAAATAGATGCAAAATGGCGTGTAGTTCGTTTCGAAGAGACTACACTTTATTTTCAATAGGAAACTACCAATGTGTCTGAAGCGTAAACTTTATAATCAATTTGTCTTACCTATAATTATGTACGGCTGTGAAACTTAGACACTGAATGCGCAAACAACTAACACAAAGAGTAATGGAGAGGTGCATGATAGGAATAACCAGGAGGGACACGAAGACAAATGAATGGATGCACGCACAAAGGTAGAGGATGTAATCAAGACTGCGAAGAAGATGAAGTGGAAATGGGCCGGTCACAAAGCTAGACGAACAGATGGAAAGTGGACGACAAATGTACTACAGTGGATTCCTAGAGAAAAGAAACGACCGAGACGACGTCCAATTGTAAGATGGATAGATGAGAAAACGTAGGACATTTTCAGCTCTTCCTTAGGGATAATCGAAGCATTTACTTTTTTACAAAAAACGAAGAAAATGTTACTCTTAATTTCGTTATCCACCACTTTAAAATTTGTAAATAGGCTACCACTCTAAGAGTAACGCAGACGCAGAATGATCAAGTGTGGAGAACGTGTGCCAGCGAAGCTATTAAGAATAACACAGACGCAGAATAACAAAGTATCGAGAACCAGTTTACATATGTATGCATATTAATTCATGCATTTCTTTGACCAAAATTGATCGATGGGAGGAATGTAAGTTAGTTGATCGGTGTTAGGAATATGCCTGTCAAATGTTATACATAATGTCCAGAATTATAGAGGGTTATAGAATAGCAACATGATGGTATCACATGAACTGACAACAATCCAACTAATACATTTGTACTCAGAACCTATGCCACTGGCACATAAGAAGTGGCGCGGTAATAACGAGTATGATCACTATGAGTAAAAGGTTTAACTTAATTTTCTCCAAGTTAGGAAATTCTCAACCGAACTATTAGCAGAATTATTCATTTTAACAAATTAAGGAACAACATAAATAATATTACCGTTTCGTTCTCTTTTGTTCCCCCCCCCCCCACACACACACATATTGTGTTACGATCGTATTAACAATGGGAGGTTTACAACTTGATCGAATCATGGTTTTTCTTAGCCCCAGTAAAGTGGCATTAGACTCAATAATCACAAAGTCAGTGTAGCCAGTTCTATGAAACTATCCTGTGTGATTATCCCATGCAATCTTCCTGCTAATTCCATAAGGACTTCGAGGCAAGACTTACCTTAATCCAGGGCAAAACCTTCTTTGTCTCGACTTCGGTAGAGGAAGTGGACGGCTATCCAAATGGGTCGTCCCACGTACATTATCATTTATTATCACTACTAGAACTACAAGTTCACCACAACTGCTCGTCTCATTGCCACTGCTCTGTCACTAGTGGCTATCATAGTGCATTTACAAACTGCACTACATATCATGTCATCATGCCAAACAACATGCAATCGAGACAAAAGCACAATCTTCCAACAGTAGTTTCTCAAACAACATCTACAACTTCACCAAACAGACGAAGCCGTCACCAGAGTTTACCTTCAAATTCACGTTACCAATCACTTCAACATCACTCTGGTAGTTCGCCATTAAAAAAAAGAATCACACTGCTGTTGGATCCGACTACAACTCAGATCTTTCAATAAACATATCCGACTCAGAGTTTCCTAATATACAACAAACAGAACATCAAACAACTCAGATTAATTCATTTTGTTCTAACTAATTATGACACTTTCAGGCACCTAAACGACTTCTGCTACAACTCCTCAAATATGTATCTTGAATGTATACCAAATTGTACTAACCAGAAATGATGTTATAGTTAAATCAGCTGATCAACAGTTAGCAAGCACTTTCAGAAACATGCAGCTACAAAATTTTCGGTAATCTTACTTCTATAGCCACCAGAACCACCAAAATGCCACCACCTTCATGCCGTCAACCCATGCTATCTATTGTAATTCGAGGAGCGGACCCAGACATACAAAACTCTGAAGCAGAAAAAGAACTTAAACCTAAGGACACCCCATAAAATGTCTGAGAATAAAAGCCAGAAAAGGGAAAGGTTTGGGTCATCATCATCACTTTGTGCTTATTTATTAGCTCTTTGTGTTGGACCACAATTATATTTGTAAGGTAAAGTTGTCCAGAAAACGTGACTGAAATAACCGTGTCCTAAAATAGAAGATTCGGTTCTTAAGTTTTTATGAACAAGTGTTGGTCATGGAGTTCGAAGTCATTGCACACTATTAAACGATAACACCTTGTAGTCCTATCCTGTAGTCAATGTGCAAACTTCAAGATGGACATTTCCGGTAGTATTTTTTTATTGCAATAAAAAATTCGTCTCTTAAAGTAGACTACGGAAAATATTTTCTTTTCTTTCTGTGATGCATTTGTCAAGAGAAATAACGACTTGCTTCAAAACAGTCTCAGACTTGCGCTTAATCAGGCGCCGCCATGCTATGACGTAATCAGTCTGCCGACTGCTTGTCATTAACATAAGATGGTATTTGATTTGTTTAAAAAGAGATAACAAAAATGGATCGAAAGAAATAGTATAAGTGGTGAATAGCGTTTCTGTATGCTTTAACACGTCATTTAGTTCGTTTTATTAATTTAGAATTGATTTTTACTTTTAATACTTTTTTAAGATATTGATATATTTTGGTAGCTTCAACACTAATTTATAGCAGCTCTTTTATCATGATTAAATCATAAGATATCTTCTACTAATGCTCTTTAGAACACCTGTATTTAAAAAGAATTACCTATTTTTTCTGTAAAATAAATGTGGGTTTTTACGTTCGACAATCGTATACATTTTTAATGAATTCTAGTGAAACATTTTCCAAGAACTTAAAAGCACATGAATTAATAGTGCTCGTTACTGCCATCTGTTAATAATTAAACGTACCACTTGTAGCCCGTGAATATAATTGAATAATTTTAATATGTCATTGTAAAAAAATAATAATGAAAGCATTTAAGAAACAAAAACGTAAATTGAATTTATTGCATTGAAGTTACTCTTGCGTTTCGTGGAGTAAAATAAAATACGGCCTTTGATAGGATTCGAACAGCCTTAGGTGAAAGTATAAAAAGTTAAAAGTTGCACGCATTAATCAACTGCTCTAAATTTTTAATACATCAAAAACGATACAAACCAGTGATTAGAAGAGCACTGCAAGTTAAGACTGGCTGCTGTCATTGTTTGGAGCAATTTCTGTTATTGAAAACATGTTTTGGTGTTTTAACTTATTGAAATGTGTTCTGCAGATTTGTACATTAATTTTTTTGTTAACTGATGATGTGAATGTGGTTTTTTTTTCGTCCTCAAATTTCTGAATAAGTATCATAACATAAGGAGAAGCATATAGCTACGTAAATAGTACGAATTGATTACGGCAAACCAATCAGAGGATGATTTTCGTTGTATGACGTAGGAGATTGAATTCTCAGTATTTCATGCCATATTTCTACGTAACGGAAAACCGTAGCGCTGAAATTTCAAAAACAATATATATTATTTAATCTGATGTACACAACCAAATTGTAAAACATATAAGGACGGGGAAAACGGAAATGTCCATTAATATATTTCTAATATTAGGCGTATTGGGAATTGGGGCAATCCCGACATTACTTTGTTGCATAATTCCAACACCTTCACCAATAGTATATTTTTATACTTTCTTCACAAAAATCTATGTGATACTATTCCAACAAAGATGTCTCTCTTTATTTCCATGGCAATCATCAGTGTTCGATTTGTCAGGGGGGGATGTCGGGGATTTTCCCTGGTGCGTGAGGTTTAGATCCCCGGTTGTTGAATCCGAATATCACGGCAACCAGGGATAAAATCTTGGTATTTCTACCCAAACAAGTAGTAGGTTGAAACTTCCCAGCAACCACTAGTTCTAGGATCCCCCCTTCGTAAATTATAACAAATCGAACACTGGCAATCATTGTTCGTAATTACTTCTGAAAGACTTCAAAACACTCTGGGAACACAGAAAGGATGGTTTTAGCTTCTGATGTGCTAAGAAATAGAATGACTCTTGCTACAACTGCAAAAGCGTTTCGCCTTCTGCGATACACGTTGCGGCACAGAAGAAGAAAAAGAAAAACAAGAAATTTGGAAAAGTCAAACTTCGGGTCCCGTAAAATGACTGAGCTTAGCAGAGATTCCTTGAGATTTGCACTTACATATAGATTTGAAACTTCTTAAAAACCCTGTAATAAAATTCCTGAGAATGCATATGCTCCTTCATATGGTCATTATGAAATTGTGCATAAGCTATCAACATCACAGCGTAATTTGAATTGATTCTAATCGGGTTCTTCCACCCTTTGTTTGACTGTTCTTAAAGGTAACGAGGAAATCTAACGATGCGATCAATTTTTCTTAATTTTATTCTCTTTAAAATCACGTCATTTTTAAGATAATCTGATGTCATTTCCAGACGCAATGTCAATTCGTAAAGTACTTCTGAGTACATACGGTAGTAATAATTGTCAAATGGTTACATGTGTTTTCATTTGGTGTCGGAAGTGCTTCAATAGTGTCCGAACTCCCCATGTATAGTGAGGTAATCACAACACTTCACGCTAGTTTCATATGAACACCCTCAGTTAACGAAGTATTCGAATGTGCAGTGAAACATATATTAGAAGAAAGTAGAGACAACAGGCTTCATATGTTTCTTAAGAAACGAAAAACACTTAGGTTATAGAGAATACCCTAAATGGCCATACTACGCTGATTAATATACTGTATTTGATAAATAAAGGATAATTACAATGACTTAACATCCCTTAGTCCACCAACCATACGTACCTGCACATCACATCTATTTCCTTCCCTTTTCACAGTGGGAGCTAACCCTTGGGTGGGCGCTAGTCACACCGCAATTTTTTTTCGATCTACCTGCACGGCTTGGCAGCCATATTGGCAACATATTGGAAACACTTCCTGTACGAATAGCCCACTCTCGCGTATCTTGAACTATAAGCAACAGCGAAAAGCGCTCAATCCGGTAGCTCCAGTTTGGTCTTGTGGTCAAGCCGTCTTCAAGTTGATCCAAAGGTATTGTGTTTAAACCCTGGCGTTGACTTTTTACATATTTGTTTTAAAGAAAATTAAAGTTTTTTTTATGTAAATACACAAAAGGAAATTTAATAAAAATTGTGATTTATAATTTTGAAAGAGGTCACTAGAAACTAGGATGTACTGTATATAAACCCACCAGGGCAGGACGCACAGCGAGCGATAGAGAGGGGGGAGGGTGCGTCCGAAGGGAGCTGGGCGGCGTCAGCCGCGGGGGGGGGGAGGCGCATCCCCCGGTTAGCGATGGGCATACGCAAAAGTACTGTTTAGGCAAAAGTTCTGTGCCGTACCGGAAGTGTTTCCAAGTGGGCTCTCCCCCAGCCCTGCAGATCTGAAGCCAGTTCTGAAAAAAAATCTTGTAGTCACACCACCCCGGTGACTAGCAATACGCGGAATAAGAAAAACTTGACTCCTCTCAGATCATACATAAACGTTAGATCGTATATCAAAAGTAATATTAATTAACGAAAACTATTTAAAGGAAACTAATGATGTCACATACGTAGTACAGGAGGTACGAAATATGGAATCAGTTTCCCTTCTGAGAGCTTTTGAAAATTCCCCGGAAGGAATGAATAGTAGTATCTCGAGTTTTCAAATGCAGCACACATAAGCAGAACTAATAACACAGAAAAAACGAAAGCCCGAAAACAGTTTCTGACGGACAGAAAGAATCTTGAAGAAACTAACTGCCTTCGCTCGCTACCGCTGCTTGGTATTATTAATTCGTGCCTGTGCGTGACTTTAGCGTGGCTTCATATTATATTGCTTTAGGGTTGCCAACCGGATAGTCTGGTTTGTGAGTTAATCCCCCTCATCCGGTGTCCGATTGTAAGTTCAAACCGGACGCATGTCCGGTTTCAAGAAGCGCTTCCTAAAAATAGTATTTACGTTAAAATTTAAATATAAAGTTATAAAGTTTTACTCTATGAATGAAGAATCACAATTCTAAAATTAGTAGTTCAAAAGAGCGATTTGTAGCTTATTCTAGGTCTGGTTAAACAATTGTTGTCAGTAGTGAATAATTGTATTTACTTACTTCTAAACGATGTGGTGTAATTTATGCTGTAAAAGTACACTTTGTAAGGGTGGCTTACGTCTCTAACTATTTTGAACCGAAAATAGCTACTATCCCTCCCAACACTACTTTTTTCACTTTGAGAAATGCGTTGTATTTATGATAACAGTGAATATTCATCTTGTGTATATCATCTTTTAAAAGCTTTAGCCATAATTTAATTTACGCAGACGTATTAGAAACTAAATAGACACTGGATTAGAGCTGTGCAACGAGCGGATTTCGAGCGCTCGAAATCCGAAGCCCAAAGCAGTCACGCTCGAAACGTGGGAGAACTGAAAAAAATTCACTTCGAGCAACTTCGAGCGTGAATAGGTTTCGAGCGCTCGAAAAAAATTCGAGCGCTCGAATTGTTCGAGCGGAGTGCCTGCTCGAATTACGTCATCAGATTACATTTTGGTCTTTATCTTCCTGTAACTGGTTAAAGAAGGTTCAGTGTTGCCAACTAACCTAATAATAACAATGGGTTATCTAACAAAAACCTTTGAACTGGAATAGACTATATACGAAACCACGATGTTGAACCATATATACGAGAATTGGTCAAAATAAGGTAGATTCACAATTTTCGACATATCTGAACGAAACTTCGCACAAATTAGTAATTTGACAAGACGAAGAACATAGAGTACGTCCGAAAGAAAATTTTGAAATATATATACGAAGATTGGTCAAAATATCACAAATCCACAATTTTCAACAAATCTCAACGAAACTTCGCACAACTTAGTAATTTGACAAGACGAAGAACATAGAGTACGTCCGAAACAAAATTTTGAAATATATATATATATATATATATATACGAGGGTTGGTCAAAATATCTCAAATCCACAATTTTCAACATATCTGAACGAAACTTACCACAACTTAGTAATTTGACAAGACGAAGAATATGGAGTACGTCCGAAACCAAAATTTCATCTATATATACGAGGGTTGGTCAAAATATCTTAAATCCACAATTTTCAACGAATCTCAACAAAACTCTCCACATCTTCCTAATATAATAAGACGAAGAACATAAGAGTACGTCCGAAACCAAAATTTGATTCATTTATGCGAGGGTTGGTCAAAATATCGCAAATTCGCCATTTTTCACATATCTCAACAAAACTTCGCACAATTTTGCAATTTGACAGGACAAATAACATAGAGTACGTCCAAAACCAAAATTTTGACCCTCATATACGAGGTTTGGTCATAATAACTCAAATCCACAACTTTCAACATGTCTTAACAAAACTTTGCACAAATTAGTAATTTGACAAGATGAACATAGAATACGCACGAAACCAAAATTTTGAAACATATATACGAGGGTTGGTCAAAATATCTCAGATCTACAATTTTTAATATTTCTCAATAGAAATTTGTACAATTTACTGATTTTATAAAACGAAGAACATAGAGTACGTCCGAAACCAAAATTTTGAGCCATATATACGAGCTTATCAAAATATCTCAAATCTCAAAATATCTCAACAACCACATGGGCTTGAGAAAATACGCTACTTTCCACCGTACAAACGAAACAAAAGTGTAAAATGTCTCCCGGTTCTGATGGCGTATGATAACCAGCTTAATATTACTTTAAATCTTGTTGGTTTGTCTATTTACTTACAGTGATCAAAGAATCCTTGGGAAAAACACAATCAACTTTAACACTTTATTTTTTGGGTCCTTCTCGTGTTCTGTTACACGAAGGACATGTTATTTATGCAATTTAACATGCTTAAATTGTGAACAACTTTGTCACCAAACAAAGCTGGCCGCATGTTGACAACAGCATGAAGTTTTGTACTTTATCACCAGAGGGATATACCATTGCTTAAATAAACATCGGTTTGCCCATATCGACCGACATTGATCAATATAGATATCGGTTAACTACATGAATCGATATAATGCCATGACGAGTGCTCTATTTTTAATTTTAATTTATTCATTATGAAAAAGTTTTCTAAAAATCGATTTATTCTTTGCAAAATATAGTTTTAGAAAATAGGTAAATTAGTGATACCGATAATCGATGTCGATCCCACATCGATCGACGTGGACTCAAACGGGGCCCCTCTCTCGTCCGCATTTACGATGTGGAACGATATGGGTCCCATAACCGACCAACCTGAATATGCTACTGCGGTATCAAATATTTGTTGAAATATGATTAAAATTAAAAGTACTTTTTAACCAATAACTGTTAATCAACGAATTAAAACAAAAATTAACATTCAAAACGCGTCTGTGTCCTACTGGAGTGAATTTCTAATTTCAACGTTTTAGTCTAGGAATCCAACATAGAAATCTCAGAAATCACGGGAAAAATTCCACGAAATTAGATTATTTTTAACAATAACAATATTTTGCGCTCATTTTCTAATTTAAACACTTTAGCCTCGGATCAAACTCACGGGCCCTTGAAAGCCTCGGATATGAAATTTCACAAAGTCGTATAATTTCTAGAGAATATAACATTTTGCACTACAACCATTTTGGATTTCACATTTTATTATTTTTTGGTCCCAAGTGTGTAATCATCGTCCCATGAAAGCCCCAAATATAAATTTTCACGAAAATCAAATGTGTTTTAACGATCAGAATATTTCTCGCTCCCCTCATCTTCGATTTGAAAATTCAATATGTTTGGGCTGGAATTCGTAATCAGCGTCTTTCGGAACACCCACTTATGAAATTTTACAAAATCTGATAATTTTTAAGAATGTATTACTTTTCGGGTTGCCGCCCTCTTGGATTTCAACATTTTTGAAACAGGAATCGAACTCAGAACGCCTTGAAAGACCCGGATTTAAAATTTCAGGAAAAATCAACATATTTTTACAATTATCATATTTTGCGCTGCCGCCATATTGGATTTAAAAATTCAACATTTTTAGGCTCGGATTCGTAATCAGCGTTCTTCGGAACATTTTATCACATTCCGAACTGCCGCCATTTTCGGTATCTCATTGACAACGGAATGGAACGAATATCCGATTTTCAACAATTTAGAAATTTCGCAAATTTCAACAATTTTAGTTTCGGAATTGAATTCAGCACCGCTTCGAAGTCCCACATATGAAATTTAACGAAAAACTGATGACTTTAGCAATTATGATATTTCGCGCTGTTGCCATCTTGGATTTCAAAAGTGTATATTTTTGCCCTCGGTAATGGACTCAGAGCTCCTTCAAGTCCCCACATATAAAATTTCACGAAATTCTGATGATTATTAACAATTGTGACATTTCGCACTGCCGCCATCTTGGATTTTAAAAGTGTATATTTTGCCCTCGGTAGTGGACTCAGAGCTCCTTCAAGTCCCCACACATAAAATTTCACGAAATTCTGATTATTAACAATTGTGACATTTCGCGCTGCCGCCATCTTGGATTTCAAAAGTGTATATTTTTGCCCTCGGTAGTGGACTCAGAGCTCCTTCAAGTTCCCACATAAAATTTCACGAAATTCTGATGATTTTTAACAATTGTGACATTTCGCGCTGCCGCCATCTTGGATTTCAAAAGTATATATTTTTTGCCTCGGTAGTGGACTCAGGGATCCTTTTAAGAACTGTGACATTTCACGCTGCCGCCATCTTGGATTTCAAATTTGTATATTTTTGGCCTCGGTAATGGACTCAATGCTCCTTCAAGCTCCCACATATAAAATTTCACGAAATTCTGATGATTTTTAAGAAATGTGACATTTCGCGCTGCCGCCATCTTGGATTTCAAAATTGTATATTTTTGGTCTTGCTAATGAACTCCCCCCTCCTAATCAGACTATCTTTTACTATGATGATGTTTCGCGCAGCCGCGGTTTTGGATTACAAATTTTAACATTTTTAGGCTCGGAATTGTAACCAGCGTCCCTTGGAGTTCCCAGAAATGGCGTTAAAATACCTATGGAATCACGATAATAGTTTTTTAGTAATTAATTAATTATTTGTTGTATCAAAGCCATAAAGTTGAAATTATACTATGATAAGAATAATAGTATCACAGTTGGCAACATTGTGTATTACGTCCTTTACCAAGATAAACGGAGGGGAAGAGGTAATTCCAGGACTTTCGAGCGCTCGAAAAAGTTTCGAGCGCTCGAATCCAGGACTTCGAGCAAAATTGTTCGAACAAATCTGTTCGAGCAGATTTTGTTCGATCATACTCTGCTCGCTCGAAAACGTATTTTTGTGTTTCGAGCGCCCGAAATCCGCTCGTTGCACACCTCTACACTGGATTGATCAGGACGTATTAAAAGACATTATTAATCCTGCAAATAGTAATTTCGAGCCAATGTAAATTTATTTCTTTACGTTGTATTGTTCAGCTGTCTTTGGTATAAATTACATTATTTTGTATGATAATTTGAGTCCGACATTTTTAGTTGAAATACAACTTATGCTTCCTTTGTATTTGGTTGCTAGACTTGAGTTCGTTAGGACTGAGGAAATAAAATTTCTTTACATTTTTGTGAACTCTAAGCCCTGTCCTGGAATGTCCGGTATTCAAAACGTTCGGAGTTGGCAAGCCTACATTGCTTATAAATTTAGTTTACAAGTGGAAAAGGAAATATGAAAAAAAAATCCCCATGATAGTAAAAAAATGGAGGCAAAATACAAAATAAATTTGTGGTTGAATAACAAAGAAGCGCCTTGGCCTTGTTTAGTTATTTAAAGTATATGCTAAAGTATTACGTTGTCTTTCCTTTTTCAGCAAGGTGAAGTAATGCGGCTTTCTATCTCATTGTCAAACAAAAAATTATATACGTTGTCACCTTTTTAACATATAACCTTGTGTATGGTAAATGTTGAAATTAACACAGAAAAATTGACAGCCGCCGAGACCGGGCCTTGAACCCGGATATCCCAGTGGCCGGCTAGGTATACTACCATTACACCACCACGGCACGGCCAGTTCTCTGTGTACAGAATGGTATTTTAAAAATAATATGAATTCATTTTTGGTACTGATGGATAAACAGGCTAACGATTGTTCGAAATTACATTTATAGTAGATGTTAGTAATGGAGCTTCCTGTAAATTGCTTCACTTCATAAGAAACTAAGCTTTGTAAACCGCAAATAAAAGCTTACTCTCTGGAAGTATAAAAAATCAACATTTTGTTTGCCAATCACAAGTATTTATAACTTCTGTAAAAATGCATATTTTATTCTCTCCCCTTCCTTTTCCAGTTTCAAATCATATAAAAAATTGTGAAACTTTATCCCCATATCTTGTAATTATGAAAAACTTGCTACTTTTTGCTTTATATTCGCTTTGGAAAAGCCTACTCCAAAACTTCACTGACTGCGAAACACAAACATTCGGTTTTACAAAAGTTGCGACCATGTTTTATTATGTTGGGCTTTTTTCATGATACGGTACAAGACAGATAGCTCTCCGTCAGTACTACATACGACTATAGTACATTATTGAAAGAATCGTGACATACTCGGAATGAAAACAATGCTCCTAATGGAAAATACAATTCGCATTTGTTTCTCTCCGGAAAAGTAAGCGAGTACAGTAATTCCTTCCTCGTTTTGTTCATTTTATTGAACAAGCCATGGAATTATGGAAATCCCTCACGCAAGATCTAACAGGAGAATTAAGCTGGAATTTCGAATTGCTGGACCGCGACGTGTCCATATTTGAGGAGAGGATGGTACTGCAATTCAACACACAGGTCATTTGACAAGCAAGTTCCTGTTACTGGTTAATCAATCAATTTAATCCAATTTACAATCGAAAGGGGATTTAATGATTTTTTTTTAACAAGTCTCTGGGTTATCAGCATTGTATTCTGAAAAGTTCAGCTTTAAAAAGAAGTTAACAGGAGTTCTGCACATCAGTTACATGTTTCAGTTGTTCCTATTTTGATTTACTTCAATGCACAAATATTTGTCTCTTGTTTAGGTAGCAATTCATTTAGGTAATATTAATAAAATTTTCCATCACAAAGTAATGCCTTTATAAATCGTATAGAAATAATAAATCGTATTCTCGTATAGAAATTATCGCGTTTTTTTTTTTTTTTTTTTTTTTGCGTCATCTCTAAACTCTCAATCTCTTACTTGTTAAAGGATCCTTCACGATGTAAAGATGACGGGTGAAGGAGTAACTTTATGTGTGAGACGAAGCCGCGACTCTTTGATTACGAAGAGACTGAATCTGCTAGCACAATGGAACTAAAATCTTTAATAATTTAAATTGTACTCACTTACGTTTTACAAATCCTCAATAAATGAACTCGTTAAGACGGCGCTGGTACGTACCTGAAAAAGAAGAACAATAATTAGTATTTCATTACAAAAGTTATTTTTGTTTACTATATTCAAAGGTAGGCTGATAAAAGAGACGACAGTTCAAGAGGATAAGATTAAAAGGAAAGTTGAACGGTAGACAAGCATACAAAAACTTTCCGTCTTCTGTCAGCATACATTCAAGACAAAGCTCAGTTGGTGGAGTGTTCGCTTCATATTTGAGAGGTCCTGGTTTCGATCCCAGCGACCGGCCATCCTGACTGGGGTTTCTGTAGGACTTTTACTTAGTCACATCAAATTCCGGGATAGTACCTTCAACTTCGACCCTGGTTGACTCCTTCCCGTCCCGCATCCGTTTCCCTAACTTATCCCGCCTTGAGACAGAGATGCGTAAAGACCATACATAAATCCAATTAACAAACTTTCTACGATAAAACATTTCTTGTCCAGTTGGAGGCTGTAGTGATTAAATGCCAGTTGTCTCTTTATCAAATGCAGGTGCTCTTATCCAGGTGCTAGCCCAGAACAAAAATTATATTTAACACTATTCGTACACACAGAGCTAAGTCAGACTGTATTGTGGTACTTTCATTTGTAGGCATATACAGTTGCACAGGGTGCTCCATTTCTTTTTAGGTAATCGTCACCTGTTATCCTGCATGCTCTCAGTACTGCCTGCTTCAACCCGTGCATAATTGGGAAACATTCGCATATAACCTGTTAACAGGACAGGAAATTTCCATTACACCTGTATGCCGAATTCTTGTAGAGCGACTCAGACACAATATTTATTATCTTCTACGACATATATCGCAGCACATTGAGCCAAGCCTCACTCAAATCAGAAGAGTATCCATGGAAACAAAATTATATTATTTTCACACTCTACATAAATTATTTATTCCCTACCATTGATTATAAAACTGCTACTTGAAATTTATTATGTATTACCTAGGATTATTTCCCACTGTTAAACTTAAATTACAACAACGCAACACGTAGGTATTCAACAATTAAAACATAAAAACAATTGTATAAAGAACATTTACAGTTTAGTGATTTAGTAAGTTCATACCTCGGAAAGTATTTGACTTAAAGCTTTAAAATGAAAACGAGATAAATAAGTGCATGCGCAGAACAAATATGATACTTGGAGAACCAATGGTGTATCGAAAATTGCTTTAAGGGGAACATAGTATATTTCTAATAGTATTTCAGATAACTTTTAACTTAAATGGAACGGCCATTAAAAGCTGAACAACATTTAGAGAAAATTTCTTATTTTCCTCTGCTTTGGCAGCTATGAAATACTGATATTGCTCACTTAGCCTATATTCAACCCACTGTTCCAGTTTATTGTTTTATCCGCCCTTTCCCTACCTTCCTTTTCTTCTGTTCTACTATCTGCTCCCCTTCGCAGTTTATCTTAACTGCTTTCATCTAGACGTGGGTGTCAATAACATTTCCTGTCCATTTCTATAGCCTGATGTCGTTATTGACTTGTTTGAGTCTCTCCTGTAATTTCTTTTTCGTCTCTCCACATACAACACAGTGCAGTTCATACACCAAAACTTGCACACCACTCTTCGTTGCTCTTCGTCTTTTTAGCACCTTCACGTTTCCACTCTTACTTTTCCCAACAGCCATTGATTCTCTCAGTAATTTTGCACACATTTTCTATTCCAAGCTAGTTTTTTCTTTCTTCTCGCTCTTTCCTTTTGCTTCCCCTTTCCTTTTAGTTCCCTTTTCCTTTCTTGGTCCTATTTCCGTCATCCTCACTATATCTGTTATCCTTCAGCTGTACCAAAAACCTTTTCGCAACTATATTCATCTGATCTTGTTACGTATTAATCTTCTATTCTTTCCTCCTTCTTGCTTACAAAATTTACTTTGGTCACATCGTCAACGACACTGTTTATGGCAAAAAAAAATCCTGCTTTATATTTCTTCTGGAACCATGAAGTTACAAATCTTCCATCTTTCGTTTCATAGTTATCTTATTATGCATCTGTTTAATGATTGCTGTACGAATGTGGTTTTAGAAAGTGAGATCGAAGAAAACAAAGTGTTAAATTTCTTATATATCAGGACTGAGAAAATAAAAGTGAGATTATTTCTAATTTCATGGTTCCAGAAGAATAATATGCAGCAGGAATTTCAGTTGTCAATATATTTACACGTATACGAAGACTTCCGTACAAATTAACCGGAAATGTGAAACTCGAAAGTTCATTTTCCCACATTTTTGGCAGTCTGTATCTCCAAAATGTGGTAGAATTATGCTCCAATGACTAAATCATGTTTCGTTATTTTTTATGTACTATCATTCCTCTAAGTTTGTCGATGCAATAACGCAACCACCTTGCTGTATATATCCATTTTTGGCATGAAGATGTTGGAAATATTTTGTCCTATTTATTATTTTATCTGATATATAAATATTTATTTAAAAATATTTTTTTAAAATAATTATGAAAACTAATTTTGAAGTACACCTGCTTTTAATTTTAAAAAAATGCCCTAAAACGTAAAAAATAACTTTACTACCTAGATAGTTAAAACATAAGGTTTGGTAGTCTCAAGCTTAGCTTTAAAGCGAGGGACACTCCTATCCAAATCTGCTAACTCAAATTTCGTGACTTACTTTATATTAATGTAAATACTAGCATTTAACAGCCAAATACGAAATTTTATTTTCTTCAGAGCCATCATTCTTTTAGGTCTATTAATGGAGACTTTATATCCCCGCTTTGTCCATCTGTCCGTGTCTTTCAACTCGGGAACTACTAAGGCTACGAAGTGCTCATTGGAAAGGTGAGACCAACGTCGCCCGAAGCGAACCGAATTATTCGTGTAGTGGGTCAGTGTATACAATATATATTTTCTTATTATTTATGTTTTTCAAATTGCTTCCATTGTGTTAAATTTATATGTACCAAAATTTGCATAAACATTATTTGACACAATAAAAAAATACTGTAGGTGTCCTCGCCCACAAGCACCCCTCTCTCCGCTTCACAATTCAATTTTTGAAATTGCTTCTATTACGTTAGACGTAGTAGTTCCACTCCTAGCATAAACATTCGACATAATAGAAAAAAAACTGTTGGTGTTCCGGGACTTCAGAATTTCAGTTGTCAGTGTTAGCAACCTATTTTAAAAATAAAAATCATTTTTTGTGGGTCTGAGATACTATCAAGGGGCAGGAGCTTTCGTGATTATTAATAGAATCGCAGCGCTAACTTGTTTATAACTGCGTTTAGGACTGCGTCGTCAGTTAATTACAAAATTATATTTACGTTTTAATGGACTTTTTAATTATAGTTGAAAAGTGTTACTTTACATTTTTCTATTTATTTACTTGAAAAGACATTTTAATTGAAGTGGAGACCTTCATATTAATGCAACACAAATGGAAAAGTCGATCCAACAACCTCAGATTTTAATAAATCTGTTAAATGGGATCTACAGTCAAGTATAAGAACTCATAACGCCAATTTTATTTATATTTGCTGTGGTTCGTTTTTATATTATATACATATGTAAATTTACTCCAATTTTCACTTTTGAAAATCTCTGCGAAAGGCCGGCCCGATATTATGTGCTTCAGTTAAGTATTAAGTGTTACTGTTGACTCCAAAATCTTCAAATTCTGCATGCTTCTTGGAAATATTAGAGTATTTAAAAATGTTACCTAAAATGACAAAAAAGTTTAAGGTATAAAAATCTACCTAGTTCTCACAACGGATTTTCGGAGTCGTGTGTATAGTGCTCAACGTCTTTAAATATACCAGAGTATTTTATAAAAAAATAGATATAGTTTAAAGATTGAATGAAAATCAGTGGGTATTACTATATTACTGTTAGGAAGGGCTATCATCTATCATATTGACTTATTTATGTCCTTGCAAATGCTATAAATATCACTAATCAGATTCCGAGACTGGAAATTACGTTACCCTTGATGATAATCCGGATGTTCAATTAACCACTATTGGTTTCTGGAAGTATGTAATTTGTATGACAGATAACTGGAATACTTAATTAATTAGTATTTACTAAATTAAGCAGATAGAATAACTGAGATAATATTGTTTATGAATTATCTCGCTTAAATATGTCCCATTATTTCGGATAACATATATTCGATATATTTGAGTCACAGCTGTTCGAATTATGTGAACCATAGTTAACTGCAGTTGCAGAATATAGATGTTAGGTAAATCCAGATTATCGATACTCAAGTAACAGAGTTACAGATAAAAGACGCATCCACACATTTTTATACGGTGTATGTATGTAGAATATCCAGATAATGCGGATGACAATAATCCGCATGGCAACTTATTTTAATGAAAATTGTCTGAATGAATCGTAAGATGACTTAATTTGAATTCGAGATATCCAGACTTTGTAGATAGGATGTCCGAATTTTCAATATTTCGGGTATATCTAATAAATAACAAAGAAATATTAATTTTCCGAATTATCCTGTCATATGGATAATTTATTAACCTATCTTCATCCTGCAAAGACATCGGAATATCATGGTTACTTCGGGTTTCCGTCCTATGAATTATTATCTACTTTCGGCAAGCAATAACAGAAAATCAGACATCTGGATGTTAATCATCAAGAGTCTAATAACAATAAGTAGAGACAATAAACACAGCAACATTGGGTAAGTTTGAAATAAGGTGATGTGTTAAATTATACCCCCTACTGACTGCAATTTGCAAATACCTACTATTTTCTTTCAGCTCCTGAAAGTGCAGTTATTAGCTTCTCAAAGGAGATACGGTGCACCGAAAAAACATGTCTATTTTTGTTTGCCAAAATATTTGTTAGAATAAGGCCCAAACAAAACTTTATTCATTCTAACTAAAGTCTATTCAAACGAATTTAACTGCAAGCACTGATAAAGGTATAACAATCCCGAGCAGGAATAGAACTGAAGTCCCAGAATTTTCAAGTCTGACTACCCATATAGCGACGTTACCACACTTCCTCACTGAACTGTAACGTTGTAATTATATAAGTCAAACTTAAAACTTGAATAGTTATATTATAAAGGTAAGCAAGGAAGTTGTGTCGCTTTTTCACCCACCACCTTCGAACATCGATATGTCACCTAAGACCTACCTGGAAGGTCAAAAATAGTCCGCATCAGCATCGACGACCTTCTGCCAACGTTCTGGAAGGCCATGGATTCCATCGCGGTAGAACTTGGTGGGCCGTGAAGCGAAGAAGGTATGAAGTGCAATTTGCACTTCTACTAGGGATTTGAACTGGGGTCCTCTAAGGTGATTGTCCAAGGAATGGAAAAGTGAAAATCGGACGGTGCAATGTCCGGGGAATATGGAGGAAGCAATAGTGTTCCCCATCCAAGGTGTAGAATGGTGTCCCGAGTCATCCTAGCCACGTGGGGTTTAGCGTTGTTCTGTAACAGGAGGACCCCTTTGCGATTCAGAAGTGCTGGCTCCAGAGTTTTGAGTTTTTCTTGAAAACGGCTCAACTGCTGACAGTACGCAGTTGCATTGATGCTCTGACCAGCTGGTAGCAGTTCCCGATGCACGATGCCGCGAGCAATCCACCAAACGCACAGGAGGACCTTCTTCTGGTGCAGTGCTGGTTTCGGCTGTTTTAGAACCCGTTCATGGATGCTAACCAATGATGACGGCGCCGTGGAGCTTCGTACAGGACCCACTTCTCATCACATGTCATCACCCTATCCAGAAATGGCTCCTTCCTCAGACGAGACAGCAAAGAAACGCAGGTGTCTGCTCGCGTTGCCTTCTGACCCGGAGTCAAATCATGTGGGACCCATCGACCCAACTTGTAGTGCTTCCCAAGTTAGTGGAGGTGCTGCCGAATGGTTTCTCCACTCACACTGAATTGTAGTCCCAGTTCCTCACATGTCTGGCCACTGTTCGCCTCAATTGCTGCCTGCAGATCTTCATTTGGTACCTGTGTTGGTCTTCCTGCACGTGGTGCGTCTTCGAGTGTTTCGTCACCGCCCTTAAATTGGAAAACCACCGCTGCACTGTCCGCGTAGTCACGACACCCTCACCAAAGGCCTGGCATATCTTTCGCCCCGCTGCAACTGCGTTTGACCCCCGTTTGAACTCGTACAGCATACACGCCCTTATGACGCTCTGTTGAGGTTCCATGTTCACTCTGTCCTTCCGCACGTTCACGGTGTAACTGAACTGCCATAACCAGGTAGTATGTTGGCTATACCCATATATACGTATGTTGGTATCCATAGTTACCCATATATACCCACGCCAACAAACTGACCTTCGCCTGATCTCCATTCGCATTCAACTCACGGTGTGAGGGCCAATTGAACACAGACCTCCACAAAAAGCGACCAAAACTTTCTTGGTTCCCTTTATAATATTACAAAATGAAATATCATTGTTTGTCAATTACAGAAATTAGAACACTAGTTAAGAATTCTGGACTATTTTCTTGTAGTTAAACTCTTGTTTATTTCTGAACGAATGAGTAACATAGAAGAAATAGGTTTGAAACAAATTTGATTTGTTTAATGAAAAAAAAGAATATTAGTAAACAAAGTAGATTCTGAGTTTTAGAACGTATTTGTTACCCTGATTATTAACCTACCATACAAAGGAACGCTTTACTGAGATACTGATTATACAGTAGGCCTCATAGTACAGTAATATTATATTTCTTTGCAGTTATGATGCTGGAAATTGTTAGGTTCCAAAAGATTTTTTCTATATGAGCAGAACTCAACTTCAGTCAACAAGCGTTGTGAGATGGTAGGTTAGGCATCGAGTTGCCAACTAGCCAACCCATGTTTAAGTCTCTTCGGTACACTACTGCCAATCAAATTCGCTTAAACAAACTTTTTCTAAAGTAAATAAAACTTTGATTAGGCCCTACTGGATTTTTTTATTCACCACAAACAAGGATTTTTCTCCGTATAGCTGACGGCAATTTTGCCATTTTTGCAAATCTGCATGAGAAATATATTTCTTTGGTAATACGCATGTGCAGTGTAGTCATTGTTAAGGAAAACGAATGGTTCGTCTAGGCCATAAATAAAACTCACATATGATTCATCTAACTTTTGTTGTAGTAGGTAAGTGTGTATTTTTAAAATTATAAATAACTTTATTATTATCCCACGTACTTCAAAGGAATGTTAACGATATTGTGAATCTCAAATAGTATAGGTAATTTCTGTGTTAGTGGTGTTCATCCCACGTTTTTGAAACATGTTAGTGAGCACAACACAATTTTGCAAACGAAACAAAGGGATTTTTTATTACTAAAGACAATATGTAGTTATTTTAGTTAGTTATATTACTTTTAACTCAAATAATATTGAGATCTATCTGGGAAATACGATTTTCAACATTTTTTTCTACAGTATTTTCGATATGGGACCACTTATTGCTATGTTATGGCATACTCATTGCTTACGTTTTTATCGCATTGAATGTATAATTATTTTACATTATATTATTATTATTATTATTATTATTATTATATTTCAATAATATCAAGTGCAATAGTCTGGAAAATGTTCATAAGTTGTTTAATAAGCAATTTCGTAAGTGTATCGTGGGTTGCATACTACTGGGATGTTTCATGAGCTGCTCGATAGATGTCGCCAGTCTTATTGCGGATTTGGAATGTAAAATATGTTGCTGTGTCTTTGTTGGTATAAATTAAGGAGTTAAATAGGAGCACAGTAATATTTTATATACATCTACGTTGTCAGAAATCATTCTTTAAGAATTATTGTAACTTATTTTATGTGATAATTGGTTGCAAATACTTATTATACCTTTGAAAGTAAATAGTTATGTGAGGGTTACTTGAGGGAAAATTCATTATATAGGATATGATACTGTCCTTTCTCTGAATATATACCTACCTTTTGACACTAATGCGTTTCATTTGTT
This sequence comes from Lepisma saccharinum, assembly GCA_022664845.1. Taxonomy (NCBI): domain Eukaryota; kingdom Metazoa; phylum Arthropoda; class Insecta; order Zygentoma; family Lepismatidae; genus Lepisma; species Lepisma saccharinum. Next base: position 2,762 of record JAGDQP010004656.1, on the reverse strand, counting down.
TGGAGTTTTATTTATCAATTCTTCCAGGTAGATAATATATATATAGCTCTACATATTTACTACGAAAGCCATTTGTAGCCCGCACTGGAATAGACTTGGGGCACGGTGGTTATCTGAGTACGTAGCAGGCAGGTGGCTGCCTGCTACGTACTCAGAGTTTCGTCATTCGAACCAAAACTACACGCCCTGAGAAATTCAATTAAGAAGTTTATATGAAAAGTGGCCGCTCAGCAATTACTAGAGGACCAAATCAGGAAAGCGAACTCCTAAGTATATTCAACGATACTATTATTGTATAATACAATAGATATTCGATATATCATTTCATAATGCCGTTCAATCGTGAGGGCACGAATAGAAGTACGTCAGGAAGTGAAACTGATGATGGAATAGAAATTGAAAATGAATTGGAAACCCAGGGGAAAAAACGACATAGAAGAAAATTATATAGACTACAAGGAGAAAAGGGTTATAAGTTTAAGTAATGCTCCTAGGATGGAAGATTCCGACAGAAGAGAAGGTAGTAATGTTCAAAATGAGCAAGTTACTTTGAATAAAATATTCCAGATGATGCAATAGGATTCTAAAAGAAGGAAATTGGATTTTGAAGAGTTGAAAATTACTATTGAAGAAACAGAGCAAAGTTTGGAAGCAAAGATTCAGAATATTCAAGAGGCTTATAATCAAAAGTTTGATATTATTGATAAGACAATTGACATAAGACTGCGTGTCTAGTTTAGAGAAATGTGAATTCGTGCAAGATGATGGTACATGAATATTCAGCATTTTATAATTGCTACAATTGAAGATGTTAAAATATATAATATTGTCGAGGGGAATGAAAAAGAAAATGAATAGTATGAGATGTCATTAATTTCGAAACAAAGCAAAACAGTACAAGTTATGTATAATGAATCGAAAGACCGAAAACCGTTAATTAGGGATGTTATACCAAATATTAACTATATTAATGTGGAAAGTGAGCGTACTCAAATTTGTTTTACCAGAAAAGAGTAACTCATGTAAGTCAAAATTAATATTTAACTGAAATATTTCTATAATAACTGCTAAAATAGTAATTTCTAGTGAGTTAATTAATGTTAAAATAACATACATGGGGTGTAACACACTATGTATGTTATTCATATTTTATATATGCAAACAATTTTGAAAGCAGAATCTGGTAGACATGATTCTTGGAAGCTTGTCTTTTGCAAGGCTTTACTTTATTCCCTCATAGCTAAATGATAATTGTTAATTAAAATATCACCCCATCGTATAGGTATGCCATCTTGAAGCAAAACGACTTTTGCTTTTCTTCAAAACAATTTTGAAGGTTAGCATGGTGAAATTACCGACCTTACTTTTAAAAAGATCCGTTTGGCAGACTGCAGATGTTGGAAGGTATGGCCACAGTTTCGAAAATCGGTTGTGATAATTTTGGTACACCTTTCGTAAACTAGAACTTTTAATATTACACTTTACGAAATAGATTCGAAATTTTCATGAAATTTGTATTAACCATGCTGAATTTGAAGATTTTAGAGCCAATAATAATCTCGAATTGAAATACATAATGCCGGCCTGTTGTTTTGCAGTAATAAGAAAAAAGTGAAAATAGGAGTTTCAGAAGACTATAAAAATCGAAGCAGAACAGTTACAGGGGTAATGAAAAAAGTGCAGGGTATCTATGTTTGTTAAGGTATGTTACAAACCAAGTTTCATTGTGATGTAATATGACAACCTGACTATTTCTTTTATAGTTTTCTGGACTTGGTAATTCTGATGACGTCATGTGGAACCCTGTCTATTGTCATATATTCTATTGTACTTGGTAGTCCAGAATTCTAGAATCAAAGTTATTCTGATGTCATGTTTTTGTTTCCAGCTAGTTTTGACCAAGTTGACATTGTTTGGTCATAATTATATTGTAGTGCCCATATACATGGAGAACATCGTTTGAAGATATTGATATACTGTGCTAAGTGTCCGGAGTCCATGTATTGTAAAGATATTACATCAAGTTGCGATTTGAATCAAGCATGTATGAACCTTTATTGAATATTGGTTTCTAAGTGATTCTGTTTAGTATTCAAAGCTGAATAATCTTTTTTGAAATATGGCAATCTTATATATCACAAAAAGCTGATATATCTATAATTTTGGGTTTGTGGCTGAATTACAGATTGTACTACGTAAGTAACTTTTATGAAAAAGAATTATCTTTCTAATTTGTCTAACCCTTTCTAGTAAGTTTACACGACTGCTATATTTATTAAAGTTAATTGCATTTAAAGAATATATAGTAGATTTTGTCTTACTACACATATATCAATAAAGTACTTCACATTGAAATCGGGAAAAGTGAACACTTCTGGATTATTTGGCGTAGAACAACCCAAAGGAATAGAAACGTTGTTGGTAGCAAGAATATTGTGAACGTCTAGAACTTGTCCTGTGAACGTCTGGCTTCGTCTTGCAATTGTGTTCAATTATAGAGAAATTATTCCTCTATTTGTGGGGGCAAATATTACGTAGACTTTAGGTTTTGTTATTTGGGGGCTAAAGAGAAGTCTACTCGAGCGTAACTCAGATAAAGGTTTGAGCATTCGCAAATACGAGAGGGACGTTCAGCGTGAGTTAAGTGGATATTAGCTCTAATATAATGGTAACTTCTGGGATAGAGTATATTCTAGCTTTAGGAATGAAATGGATAACAAGATTTTACATTTTCCCTAAAAAGGCGCAGAATCTCAACTCGA